>JAXIVJ010010422.1:0-37500 GCA_036785665.1 Chirona hameri
ATATATATATATATATATATATATATATATATATATATATATATATATATATATATATATATATATATATATATATATAATACAAAGAGGGCTTACTCTACAGGAAATATTCATATCGGAGCTTTCGGGTATATTGTAGCACTCTGACGAAGGAGGGTGTTACAATATACCCAAAAGCTCCGCTTTTATTATTTGTATTGTGGAGTAAGTCCTCTTTGTATTTAATCTTCATCTGGGATCTCTACGTGCTTTGACCCTTCCGGCCTGACCAGGGACTCCTCTGACCTTCCAAGAAGCCCCTCTTGTGTGTCAAGGGGCCCATTCGGCCTGTTCAGAGGTCCTTCCGACCTAGCCAGGGACAGCACTGGCTGCTTTGTCGCCATGCCGACATGCTCAGGGGCAGGGACGGCGGATTGCGGGACGCAGGGTACCCAAAATCCTCCCCCCCCCCCCTCCCCCAGTTGAAAATCCTGGGGAGGGTGGGGAAGGGTCATTTTGCCCCAGATTGAGCAGGCTAAATTCTGGGAGGGAGGGGGGGGGGTAAAATTACCCTTATGCCCCCAGGATTTTCGACTGGGGGGCATTTTGGGACCCTACCTCCCCGCAATCCGCCGCCCCTGTTCAGGGGCCCCTCCGACCTGCCCAGGAGCCCCTCCAGTCTGGCTAGGAACTCATCCGGCATGTTCAAGAGGCCTTCCGACCGGCCCAGGGACCCTTTCGGTCCCTGGGCCGGTCGGAAGGCCTCTGGCAATGGGCCAATTCGGCATGTTCAGGCGCCCTTCTTACTCGCCCAGGGATCCTTTCTGTATGTGCAGGGGCCCCTCCAATCTGCACAGGGACCCTTTTAACTTTCCAGTGGCCCTCTGGTCTCTCCAGGGGCCCTCTAGCCTTATAAGGGGCCCTTCCGACCTGGCAAGGGACTGCGCTGGATGCTTTGTCGTCTTGCGATATGCTCCGAGGGCCCTCCGACCTGCCCTGGGGCCCCTCCGTGCTGACTAGGGGCCCATTCGGCATGTTCAGGGGCCCTTCTGACCACCTAGGGTCCCTTTCGGTCTGGTCAGGGCCCCTCTGACCTGCACAGGGGCCATTTTAATTTCCCAGGGGCCCTCTGGTCTGTCCAGGGGCCCTCCAACCTGCTCAGGGGGCCCTTATGACCAGGCAAGGGACTGCGCTGACCGCTTTGTCGCCCTGACGACATGCTCAGGGCCTCTCAACCTGCCCAGGGGCCCCTCAGTGCTTGGCTAGGGGCCCATTCGACGTGTTCAGGGGGCCCATTCGACGTGCTCAGGGGGCCCTCTGACCCGCTCAGGGGCCCTTTCGGTCTGACCAGGGGCCCCTCTGACATGCACAGGGCTCTTTTGAACGTTCAAGGGGCCCTCTGGGTCTTTCAGAGAGGGCCCTGGTGGCCCTAAAAGGCCTCTGAAGTCCTCTAAACTCTCTAAAGACCACGCTTCGCGTGGTAAAGAGCCCATGATACCGCGCTTCGCGCGGTCTCGTCGGCCCTTTTCTGCGCGCGCAGCGCGCCGACAAGGGCCCTCCTGGCCTCCAGGGGGGGGGGGGGCGCCCCCCCCCCCCCCCCTGGAGGGGGGGGGGGTCTCAGGCACGTAGCCCCTGGAGGGGGCTACGTGCCTGATCTGAACCCGCTCTGGTTCGGGACTGCGCCCCATCGAGCCTGGAGGGCTGGGAATACAAATTGCGAGCGGCTCGTGAGTTGATCGACTATCGAGGCTGACATCGCTGGCATCCCGCGCGTCTTGTCATGATAGATGTTCCAACTGCCTTCAACTTCAACCCGGTTCGCTGTGACGTCACCATGGCCCGAGTACGTGAGCGATGCCCAGAGACTTCGATGGAGCGCCAAGTCGACGGCGGCGATCTCCTTGCAGCAGGGAGACGCCCGACTCCGCCCCTACTCGCCGAGACCGGCTGACCCACCCCGTCCCGACTGTGCCGCGAGTCAGGTCACCTGGCCGACCCAACAAACGGTAGGTATGGAGCAGGATGACGCCGCGGTGCCTGTTTGTTTCACTCCAGACATCTCCGCACATTGGCGACCGGCCTGTGCCACCATGCGGTAACGTGCATTAATTCACAGTATATCATAAAATAACCTGAAATAAATCAGGAAGTGACAATGTCGGCTGTGTTCATAAAAACACAATCACAACATTTTTTTCTCTCTCATATAAACTGCTAACAAGTAACATCGCTTTCACTCCCACGGCAATCAGTTGATCGTCACATCGACCGTCTCGGGCGCGTAAAGGAATTACATCGGCCGTCTCCGGCGCGTATAGGAAATTACATCGACCGTCTCCGGGGCGCATAGGAATTACATCGACCGTCTCCGGCGCGTATAGGAATTACATCGACCGTCTCCGGCGCGTATTGGAATTACATCGACCGTCTCCGGCGCGTATTGGAATTACATCGGCCGTCTCCGGCGCGTATAGGAATTACATCGACCGTCTCCGGGGCGCATAGGAATTACATCGACCGTCTCCGGGGCGCATAGGAATTACATCGACCGTCTCCGGCGCGTATAGGAATTACATCGACCGTCTCCGGGCGCATAGGAATTACATCGACCGTCTCCGGGGCGCATAGGAATTACATCGACCGTCTCCGGCGCGTATAGGAATTACATCGACCGTCTCCGGGGCGCATAGGAATTACATCGACCGTCTCCGGGGCGCATAGGAATTACATCGACCGTCTCCGGCGCGTATAGGAATTACATCGACCGTCTCCGGCGCGTATTGGAATTACAGGGTGTCCCAGAGAAAAGTACCTCTTTTTTACCTTTGCTGGAGGATCAACCACAAACTTAATTGCTCGTGCACATGCATCAAAATAAACTGTGATCAATGCTATTTTATCTGGAAGCATAGGCGTACACAAGGGGGGGGGGGGGGGTTGGTAAACGGGGCAATTGCCCCCCCCCCCTGAAGGTCTGTACGTTCCCCCTTTGGTCGAAAAAAGTATTTTTTTTAAGAGAAAAATGGTGGAAAATTCTGAATTCGGTGAAATTCTGAAAATTCCCTTTTAAAAATACTAGATGGCCTGCATTGCGCGATGCGCAATCCCGTATTGTTCCCTGTATCCCGTATCCGGTATCCCGCATCCCGCATCCCGTATCCCGCATCCCGTATCCCGTATCCCGTTCCCGTATCCCGTTCCCGTATCCCGTTCCCGTATCCCGTTCCCGTATCCCGTTCCCGTATCCGTTCCCGTATCCCGTTCCCGTATCCCGTTCCCGTATCCCGTTCCCGTATCCAGTTCCCGTATCCCGTTCCGTATCCCGTTCCCGTATCCCGTTCCCGTATCCCGTTCCCGTATCCCGTTCCCGTATCCCGTTCCCGTATCCCTTTCCCGTATCCCGTTCCCGTTCCCGTATCCCGTTCCCGTATCCCGTTCCCGTATCCCGTTATCGTACCCCGTTCTCGTATCCCGTTCTTGTATCCCGTTCCCGTATCCCGTTCCCGTATCCCGTTCCCGTATCCCGTTCCCGTATCCCGTTCCCGTATCCCGTTCCCGTATCCCGTTCCCGTATCCCGTTCCCGTATCCCGTTCCCGTATCCTGTTCCCGTATCCGTTCCCGTATCGATTAATTTCAACCCGATCGGGCAAGTAGTTCCTGAGATACAAAAAAGGTGCACACGTGCGCACGTGCAGAGGCACCCCACCCCACCCATGACTTGTGGGTAGGCGGCGGCGGAGGGGTCCCTAACCACACACCAAATTTGAACACAATCGGCTGAGCCATTCCTGATATATAGAATAGGGGTGAGCACGTGCGCACGTGCAGAGGCACTCCACCCCTGACTTGTGGAAAGGCAACGGCTGAGAGGTCCCACACACCAAATTATAACGCAATCGGTACAGCCGCACTTAATCCACACGTGAACCGATCTTAATACCTTACGTGAACTGCGCTTAAGCTATACGTGGGAACCGCTCTTAATTTACACGGCGGAACCGCGCTTAAGAGGCAACCGAGAACCGCGCTTAAAATGCACGCGGGAACCGCGCTTAAGTTGCATGGGGGAACCGCGCTTAAGTGGCAATTAATATATTCAAAAACTTTATTTTTGCTGATCGTCGGATGGGCAAGGCACGTGACTCACTGATGCCAAGTGCGTTTTTCGAATCTCAAATATCGCAGCTCCTCACTTGAAACGCTCGGAATTGCCAGCCAACAAAGTGAGCCGAGAGCTCGTGCCGGCTCTGACGGCAGCGGCCGCGGCCCAAAAGCGGCAGAGACGCACCGCTCACGAGCGCAGCGGTCGTCGCACATGGCCGAAAATTTAATACACAAAATGGATGCACCGGCCCGAGCTGGTGTGAAAAAATGGCCGTCGCAGCTCTCGCCGTTGCCGAGCAGCGGCCCGCCAAAGGGAACTGACATCACATACATACATACATACATACGAACGTTCTGATTTTAATAAGAGTATAGATGGCCTGCATTGCGCGATGCGCAATCCCGTATTGTTCCCTGTATCCCGTATCCCGTATCCCGCATCCCGCATCCCGTATCCCGCATCCCGTATCCCGTATCCCGTATCCCGCATCCCGTATCCCGTATCCCGCATCCCGTATCCCGTATCCCGTATCCCATATCCCGTGTCCCGTATCTCGTATCCTGTATCCCGTATCCCGTATCCCGTATCCCGTATCCAGTATACCATTTCCGTATCGCGGTTCCGTATCGCGTATCCCGTTCCAGTATCCCGTTTCCGTGTCCCGTTCCCGTATCCCGTTCCCGTATCCCGTTCCCGTATCCCGTTCCCGTATCCCGTTCCCGTATCCCGTTCCTGTATCCCGTCCCGTATCCCGTTTCCGTATCGGTGAATTTCAACCCGATCGGGCAAGTAGTTCCTGAGATACAAAAAAGGTGCGCACGTGCGCCCGTGCAGAGGCACCCCACCCCACCCATGACTTGTGGGTAGGCGGCGGCGGAGGGGTCCCTAACTACACACCAAATTTGAACACAATCGGCTGAGCCATTCCTGATATATAGAATAGGGGTGAGCACGTGCGCACGTGCAGAGGCACTCCACCCCTGACTTGTGGAAAGGCAACGGCTGAGAGGTCCCACACACCAAATTAAAACGCAATCGGTTCAGCCGCACTTAATCCACACGTGAACCGGTCTTAATACCTTACGTGAACTGTGCTTAAGCTATACGTGGGAACCGCTCTTAATTTGCACGGCGGAACCGCGCTTAAGATGCACCGGGAACCGCGCTTAAAATGCACGCGGGAACCGCGCTTAAGTGCATGGGGAACCGCGCTTAAGTGGCAATTAATCTATTCAAAAACTGTATTTTTGCTTATCGTTGGATGGGCAAGGCACGTGACTCACTGATGCCAAGTGCGTTTTTCGAATCTCAAATATCGCAGCTCCTCACTTGAAACGCTCGGAATTGCCAGCCAACAAAGTGAGCCGAGAGCTCGTGCCGGCTCTGACGGCAGCGGCCGCGGCCCAAAAGCGGCAGAGACGCACCGCTCACGAGCGCAGCGGTAGTCGCACATGGCCGAAAATTTAATACACAAAATGGATGCACCGGCCCGAGCTGGTGTGAAAAAATGGCCGTCGCAGCTCTCGCCGTTGCCGAGCAGCGGCCCGCCAAAGGGAACTGACATCACATACATACATACGAACGTTCTGATTTTAATAAGAGTATAAAAATAATATATAGTGGGCCAAATCTGGTGAGTTTTTTTGGTGGGGGTACTTTATGCCCCCCTGAGTAAAAATTGTCCCCTCCTGGAGCGAATCCTGGGTACGCTACTGTCTGGAAGAGATTGCTAGGCCTTCAACAATGTTGCCGTATTCTCCAGACTACAAAACACTCATTGTCATTTATTTAGGAAACCATCCACAACGTGGCTATTACGGCTCCTGTACAGTACATGTGGTAAGGACATTTGTTTTACACGACGCAATACAGTTTGCATAGGCACTATTTGGAGGCACTCGCTCACGTCACTCATTCGGTTATTGCCAATGCGGCTACAAATTCGCACCTGGACGGAGCAGCTTTCACGGCTGATGGCAGCGCATTCCACGTGCCGACTGCTCGGTACGAGAAACCCTTCTGGGTCTGAGCCATTCTACATTTCGGAAGATGAAGGTCTCCGGCGTCGGCAGCCCTTGTGCTCCTGGCCGAAACGTCAGCCCGCTTGGCGAACATGTTTCGCAGCGCCTTAGGGCACTGTCGACTGGTCAGGGCTTTGTGGACGTTGGTACAGTCGTGTCGGACGACCAGTACCTCTACTCTCTCCCACCCGAGAGACGTGAGAGCTGGCGAGATGTGTTCTCTACGTCGCACGCCGGTGACGAGCCGAGCGGCAAAGTTCAGGGACTTCTGAACGCGATGCAGACGGCACTGGGCAGCCCCTCCCCAGGCGGACAGGCAGTAAAGGATATGAGGAAAAACGTGTGTTTGGACGAGGAGTTTAAGGACGTCAGGAGTGAGGTGATGGCGGATTTTATACAAAGATGCGGTGATTGCATTGCACCTCCGTACCACCATGGATACATGAGGATCCCAGTTGAGGTGCTGGTCGAGGAGGACTCCCAACACTTTGATGGTAGGGGATGGGGTGACGGTCGAGCCAGAGACGTTGATGCTGAAATGTTTCGCCATTTTGAGGGAGGATTTTGTACCAATGAGAGCAAAGTCAGTCTTGTCCGGATTCATTTTTAGGCTGTTAGCTTGGAACCAGTTTTGAAGGCATTGGATAGACTCCTCGACCCGCGTCTTGAGGTCGGATAGGCCGTTGGGGTCAGGGAGGGAGTGGTCCAGGAGTTGGGTATCATCAGCATAGGATAGGAGACGGCCGTGGAGGAGGAAGGAGGACAGATCGTTGATGAATATGAGGAAGAGGATGGGTCCGACGATGGAGCCCTGGGCCACTCCGTGGGTGAGAAGAAGAATGGAGGAGCCGCCTGTCACAGTCTGCCTCCGCTCGCTGAGGTAACTCTGGAACCAGCCTGTCGACTGGATACCACACCATCCAAGTTTTGTGAGGAGGACGCCATGATCGACGCTGTCGAACGCTTTACTGAGGCCAATTGTTGTTAGCGACGCGACGTGGCCTCTGTCGATGGTCTGACTGATCCATTCGACAACGTCGAGCACGGCGTCCTCTGTACAGTGGTTGGGCCGGTATGCATACTGCATAGGAGAGAGCACGTGGTTATCGAGCAGGTATGGTACGAGTTGGAGCGATACAACCTTTTCAGCAATTTTCGACAGAGCTGACAGAATCGAGATTGGCCGAAAATTGTTAACATTGGCTCGGTCGCCGGACTTGTAAATGGGGACAACACGCGCGATTTTCCATGCAGTGGGGAACACCTCAGTGACTATGGAGTAGTTTATCAGATGGAGTAAGTGAGGACCTATGACGGGGAAACACTTCTTGACTGCGAACAGAGGCACATCATCTACACCAACCGCCTTGGAACCACTCATCCGACCTATGGCATTCCATAACTCGGGGAGGATGGCAGGGCGCAGCGTCAGGGCAGATGCCCAGACTCGGGGCGGCCGGGGCCCGGTGGTGGCGCCACCGTCGCGGACGACCTCTGCTGCTATGCGCGAGCCGACGGACGCGAAGTGCGTGTTGAATACGTCCGCACGATCAGCGGCGTCGTCGGCTCCCGATGAGGCTCCACCTGGCGGCCGGAACGCGAAGGCTTTGATGCGGCTCCAGAACTGGCGTCGATCGGTCGTCAGGGAATCGCACAGGTACTGCCGTTTGGCGCGGATGATGACGCTCTTCAGCCTGTTGCGACTCTGCTGATGCCTGAGTCGTGCCTCTGGTGTCCTGCTCTCGGTCCATGCCTTTCGGGCGGCGTCCCTGTCCTCCATCGCCGCCGCAACCTCCGGGTTGTTGCGAAGCCATGGACAGTCGGGGCGTCGTCGGGTCACCGTGATCTGAGGGCAGTGACCGTTGACGGCAGCATTCCAAACCGCCATGAAGGCGATGAGCTTTTCATCTGCAGTCGCAGCGGCGTGGAGCCGTCCCCAGTCGGCCATTAGCAGGGTCAGGCACATAGCGTCCCAATCGACGCGGCTCCAGGCCCGTGAAGTGACAGGAGCTGGGCGCGTGGGGCGCTGCCGACTGAGCTGTGTCCGAAGCAGGATAGGCTGGTGATCGGCGATGGCGTCGGGGAGAACTAAGGACGGTGTTGGGACATCAGTCAAGTTAGTTAAACACAGATCTAGCAGCGTTGGTGTGGGGTGGATGTGGGTGGGTTGATCCACCAGCTGTCTCAGACCCAGGTCATTCATAATGGACTGTAGTCCACGGGATGCCGGCTTCTCGGTGTTCATCATGTCGATGTTGTAGTCGCCCATGGCACAAATTGTGACATTTTACCTCCAGACGAAATCGATCATAAAAACACAGGCAATTCAAAAAGTTTGTTTAAGACTAGGAAAGAGCCTGAAAGACGAACAATTCTGAGCGTTGTGCACAAGTTCCTGGCCTATGGCTCAGTTGACATCAGGAACCGTGGCAGAAGCGGGAGAAAACGTACCAAACGTTTAGATAAGGGGGGGAGAAGGTGAAGATCTTCACCCGGGGCCCGAAGAAATCTGTACGGAAGGTGGCCCAGGAGGTCGGCTGCAGTTGGTCGACAGCACACAGGGTATTGAGGGAGGAGCTGGGGCTGACTCCCTACAAAGTCTCGCTCCACCAGCGTCTCACCGAGCGCGATCATGATGCCAGGATGAATTACTGCGCCTGGTTTTTGAGAAAGTGCGAGCAGAACCCATCATTCCTGGATCGGATCTGGTTCAGCGACGAGGCGCACTTTTACCTCGAAGGACAGCCCAACCGGCAAAACAGGCGGGTCTGGTCCGGATCACGGCCAGATATCATCGACCAGAGGATTGGGCATGCGGAGAGGTGCACAGCCTGGTGTGCGATCAGCAGCGAGGGCATAATCGGGCCCTTTTGGTTCGAGGATGGTGCTGGAAAGACAGTCACTGTCAACGCTGAACGCTACAACACAGTGCTGGAGAAGTTTCTGACGGCTTTTCGGAAGAGACAAGATGGCAAGACTAGCACATCCTGGTTCCAGCAGGATTGGGCGCCACCTCATCGAGCCGGCACGAACTTGGCGTGGCTGCGCGAGCAGTCGGCACCAGTCTGATCGCTCTCGGAACCCCCACCCCGTGGCCGGCCTACTCGCCTGATCTGACCCCATTGGATTTCTTCCTTTGGGGTCACCTCAAGTCTCGGGTCTACGAGTCAGCACCGAAGACCATCCGGGACCTGAAGTTGGAGGTGCGACTCCAGATCAAACAGGTGCATGCCTCGACCTGCCACTCTTGTCTTCCTCAACATGAAGAAGAGGGCAACATTGTGCTTGGAGCGGAAAGGGGGGCACTTCGAGCACGTACTGTAACTGGTGTCAAGGAACACTGAGCGATGGTTGGCTGCAAATAAAATATCATTGACAAGGCTATCTTTTGGTTTTGCTTGGGTGCCCGGGCATTCCTAGTTCTCTCGTTGTCGCGATATCAAAATAGGTACTTTTTTTCTGGGACCCCTGTACATCGACCGTCTCCGGCGCGCATAGGAATTAACTCAAACAAAATCTCTGAAACATCACATGTGACCATGTATTTGCTGCTAGAAAGTCTCAGTGAGAGCTGGATGCAGATTGCCATGCGAGGCACAGCCGCGGACAGCTCGCAACAGATAACCGCTGTCCTGGCCGGAACGTTTCGGACGCCTCCGCCACGCACCCTGTCAGTTTCAACAGGCAGCGCCACCGGCGCGAAAAAGGTGGCGCCACCTGCGTGAGTATCACCGGACGCCCGGCCTGATTTGTCGCTGCGCCTCGCCGCGCCGGCCTCTTTGTACTAATCTCACACCTGCCACGCGTCACACCACGGTTCATATCACCGCGTGCGCGCACGCCCCTATTGGTCCGCGATCCGCACGGTTGTCGCACACCGCCCAAAACAAACATCTCCGAAACCCCGCCACTCACAGTAACAGTGCACTCCAGCCACACGGCGGCCCCGCGGCGAGGACGGCCGCCGACCGGCGCCCGTTCACCCACAGCCGCCGGCGCTACATACCTGGATACAGGCCACATCCACTCAACACGGGACACCAAGGCGCGTCAGCTCAACAGCGCGCGCTGACCGATGGGGCAGCGCTAAAACGCGGCAGTTCTACTGGGCCAGCACGGACCGCCACGGAGCAACGACTAAAAGAAGCGCTTCGCGCACCCGTCCGCCCACACCACCACGCAGCAATAATAACGCTCGCTCCAATCACTGGCAAGAGACGATTCCTATCAGAGGCGAGTGTGCGCAGCGGCGGCCGGCCTCGGAGAGCGGCACCACCGTCGACAGAGAGTCGGCGGCCGGCCGGTCCCCTGCGGGCGCCGGCCGGCACGCGGGTCACTCGGTCACCTCGTTCTTACGGACACAGCACGGCAGCACTCCCGACACGTACGGCCTCAGCGAGGAGAGCCGACTGTTGCCGGCAGAGACACCTGTCGGCGCGGTCGTGCACTGCACACTGTTCTGATCGCCGTCAGATGCCAGCACCTCCTCGTCGAGCCGCTCGTTATCGAACACGTCAATGCTCTGGACGTTGGTGGCGTTTCGGCGACTACAGATGTCGGCCATCCGCTGCCAGTGCCGCCGGTTATTTTTGGTCTGCATGTAGACCTCCTCGCAGGAGGGGAACAGTGACCCGAGTAGGCTGTCAAACGTACAGAAACGGTCAGTGCAAACCCGAGCATGGTCCAGCATCTGAGTACACACTACACACACTGGAGCATGGTCCGAAATCGTACAGTATGCTTGCGGACCACACATACCACAAACAGGAACACTGTTTGCGAGAAAATACCTGCTCTGTGCACATGGACCTGAGCAGGACAGCAGTCACAGTCACCCACCTGTATACGGGCAGGGCGATGTCGTCCAGGAACTGGATCTGCAGTTTGGGAATGAAGGCGCGCTCGCGGTCCATCATCTCGGCCGGATCGTTACCCATCTGTTTCTCCATGTCGCCTTGAGAGAAGAACTCCCGGTATACCAGCTTCTGTGGGGACCGAGACAGAGCAACACATACGTCAGCATATTGTTTTACGTTCGTATGACAATCACAAGTTTATCAGGAAATAATCAGCATCGGCAAGCAGTGACGTGCTTTGTGAAGTGGATATTACTGCTAAAGACGTGTGTGACCTCAAGTGTTTTCTTTTCATTGTCATGTCACGTGGTCTTTTCCGTCCTCATTTCCTAAGCAGGTGTCAAAATCGGCGAAATGAAATGAATTAATTAAATGTGTCTGGAATAGGAAATGTAGCCAAATGAAATGGGTCCAACTAGTAGGCAGAGTGGCAACCGACTTAAACGACAACATTCCATACAAACTAAACCAGACTGGCCCACATACAAACTAGACCAGACTGGCCCACATACAAACTAGACCAGACTGGCCCACAAACTAGACCAGACCAGACTGGCCCACATACAAATTAGACCAGACTGGCCCACATACAAACTAGACCAGACTGGCCCACAAACTAGACCAGACCAGACTGGCCCACATACAAACTAGACCAGACTGGCCCACAAACTAGACCAGACCAGACTGGCCCACATACAAACTAGACCAGACTGGCCCACAAACTAGACCAGACCAGACTAGCCCACATACATTCATACAAACAGTGCTCGCCAGCCACGAACTGAACATAGCTCGTGTTACGTGGAGTGGTCAGCGGGAAATAGACGAAAACCGTAAACTAGGGGGGGGGGGCAGACTGACTTATGCGGCAGTAAAGGCCAGGCAACGGCATTAAAGGCCAGGCAACGGCAGTAAAGGCCAGGCAACGGCAGTAAAGGCCAGGCAACGGCAGTAAAGGCCAGGCAACGGCAGTAAAGGCCAGGCAACGGCAGTAAAGGCCAGGCAACGGCAGTAAAGGCCAGGCAACGGCAGTAAAGGCCAGGCAACGGCAGTAAAGGCCAGGCAACGGCAGTAAAGGCCAGGCAACGGCAGTAAAGGCCAGGCAACGGCAGTAAAGACCAGGCAATGGCAGTAAAGGCCAGGCAACGGCAGTAAAGGCCAGGCAACGGCAGTAAAGGCCAGGCAACGGCAGTAAAGGCTAGGCAACGGCAGTAAAGGCCAGGCAATGGCAGTAAAGGTCAGGCAACGGCAGTAAAGGCCAGGCAACGGCAGTAAAGGCCAGGCAACGGCAGTAAAGGCCAGGCAACGGCAGTGAAGACCAGGCAACGGCAGTAAAGGCTAGGCAACGGCAGTAAAGGCCAGCAGTAAAGGCCAGGCAACGGCAGTAAAGGCCAGGCAACGGCAGTAAAGGCCAGGCAACTACGCTTGTCCTATTGGTACGCCGCTTTAATGAAGACTGCCTTATCTGCGAATCTGCGCGGAACTCAGCTGGCGAATGATTGTGTATGAACGAATGGGTGTTTGAATGGTGTTGTGTATACGGTATCCGACTAGTTTAAGATGACGTGCAATATTGAAAAGCCGCCTTGTCGTGGATATGATGCAGATATATCTGATCTGATCTGTCCAATGCATCCCGTCAATCGAATCGGCCCCCATTATATTAATGCAGCGTTAATCACACATTTTCATCTCAAATACCCCACCAATTAAGACATGACCTTTCATCAAACTATCAACACTCCATATGATTCTAGCTTGCGAGCAATTTAGTGCGCTCTGACCAAGAAATCGGAGATGTAGAACAGAGTTAGACGCTTTTTACAGTCTGGGTAAATGACACCAATGGGCTGCTCAGTCTCCACAATAATTTGCGCCAGGACCAGGACGACGACCAGGACAAGGGTCCAGGACGCCCCATGACTGCCACGTACTGGATCGAGACTGGATACGGGATCGCGATAGTCGAGAATCGCGCTGATGGGTCGAAAGTCTTAGCCGCAGGTCTTAGTCGTCCAGTGCTGCATAAACCGTAGACAGTAACCCCTAACTATCGTCACGCATGGCCTGCAGGCATGTTTTAAACGACGTAATGCATGCAGCAGCAGCGACAAGCCCCGAAAACACCGGCGACTTTGAAGCCCGGCTTGTGACAGTTGCAAACAAACGTGCTGTGGCCTTCATGACAAACGGTGGCTGAGTGGCGACTGATATGCGAGACGAGCCCGCCCAGGAGCTGGGCGCACTGCGCACTGCGCAGTTCATAGAGCAAACAGTGGGGCACGGCAGACTCACAACGGCACTTACGCCGTGCGGTGAACTGAATAAGTCAACTTAATAGGCAGCAAGACAGAACAGGGTAGGGCGGGTGGGAGTGTGGCAATTAAGTTCCAGAATAAGACGAACCACGCCTGTTTTTTCTCTCGTTTCTCAGACATCATTAGCTCCGACCTGCCATCTACCGGTTGACAATGACAGCACAGCAGCCCTCCAGCTCAAGAGCTTTAAAGGGAATAGTTCACCTTTAACATGGGGTTTTGGACTGAGATAGCAGATTTGTAGAGCAGATCTAAAAATGGGTTGTGGTGAAAGAACTACCTCGCTGCGTTAAGTAATTTCGACACAGGACTAGTGGGCCCGGTTTCATGTCGCTGTCCCGGGCCACGATCTAGACATGAACGCAAACCGCCGGAGGCAGGTACACTCTCTGGCACGTAGTCTGATCACGACCTGTTAATATCCGCTCAGCCGCCCAGGCGGCGCTGCGGCCCTTTGCCAGAGACTGTACTTGGCGTCAGGCGCAGCGGGGCGGAGCCAGCACGCCAGCTGCTATCGTACGATTTCTCGTGAAATTCAAAGAGAAACTTACTTCTTTCTCCACATATATCCATCAGTTGTCCAAACCAAAGTCATGTTCGTAGTTTTGAGCTCAAGATGCACCGTATGGTTGAATTTCAAGATAACTGTCAAGGTGACCTAATAAGTGAAACCTACCCTTTAAGTGAAACTATGGCAGATTTCCGTATTTCGATCGGGAAATTGCATTGCATTGCCTCAAACAGCGTGCATTGCTCCCTGCGGTGTGCGGTGTGCGGTGTGCGGTGTGCGGTGTGCGGTGTGCGGTGTGCGGTGTGGTGTACGTACGGCGGCCTTTTTGCTGCTGAGCCAGCGTTTGGTCTGGTCGGAGAGGTCGGCGGCGGTCATGAGCAGCGAGTGCAGCAGACGGCGGTGGCACGGCTCGTGCGGATGGTACCCGCTGGCCGACATGGCCTCCAGTTCCGGCATGATCCGCAGGTGCTGGCTCAGGTCCGTCGCTGCCGACACACAGAGACATACACACGCCGTCAGACAACAGACCGATACAGACAGGCATACAGACATGATCCGCAGGTGCTGGCTCAGGTCCGTCGCTGCCGACACACAGAGACATACACACGCCGTCAGACAACAGACCGATACAGACAGGCATACAGACATGATCCGCAGGTGCTGGCTCAGGTCCGTCGCTGCCGACACACATAGACATACACACGCCGTCAGACAACAGACCGATACAGACAGGCATACATACATGATCCGCAGGTGCTGGCTCAGGTCCGTCGCTGCCGACACACAGAGACATACACACGCCGTCAGACAACAGACCGATACAGACAGGCATACAGACATGATCCGCAGGTGCTGGCTCAGGTCCGTCGCTGCCGACACACAGAGACATACACACGCCGTCAGACAACAGACCGATACAGACAGGCATACAGACATGATCCGCAGGTGCTGGCTCAGGTCCGTCGCTGCCGACACACAGAGACATACACACGCCGTCAGACAACAGACACACAGACAGGCATACAGACATACAGACATACAGACATACAGACATACAGACATACAGACATACAGACATACAGACATACAGACATACAGACATACAGACATACAGACATACACACATACAGACTTACAGACATACAGACATACAGACATACAGACATACAGACACACAGACATACAGACATACAGACATACAGACATACAGACTTACAGACATACAGACTTACAGACATACAGACACACCCCGACACGGACACACGCACGCACGCACGCACGCACGCACGCCACAAACCCACCCACCCACCCACCCACCCACCCACCCACCCACCCACCCCACCCACCCCCACCCACACCCACACCCACACCCACACCCACACCCACACCCACACCCACACCCACACCCACACCCACACCCACACCCACACCCACACCCACACCCACACCCACACCCACACCCACACCCACACCCACACAGAGAGAGACAAACAGACATACAGCCACACAGCCACACATACAAACAGACATACAGCCACACAGCCACACAGACTCACACACACAGCCACACAGCCACACAGACACACAGACACACAGACACACAGACACACAGACACACAGACAAACAGCCACACAGCCACACAGCCCACACAGCCACACAGCCACACAGCCACACAGCCAAACAGACACACAGACAAACGGCCACACAGACAAACAGCCACACAGCCACACAGCCCACACAGCCACACAGCCACACAGCCACACAGCCACACAGCCACACAGCCACACAGCCACACAGCCACACAGCCACACAGCCAAACAGACACACAGCCACACAGCCAAACAGACACACAGACAAACGGCCACACAGATACACAGCCACACAGCCACACAGCCACACAGCCACACAGCCACACAGCCACAAGCCACACAGCCACACAGCCACACAGCCACACAGCCACACAGACACACAGACACACAGCCACACAGCCACACAGCCACACAGCCACACAGCCACACAGCCACACATCCACACAGCCACACAGCTACACAGACATACATACATACAGACATACATATACACAGCCACACAGCCACACAGCCACACAGCCACACAGCCACACAGCCACACAGCCACACAGCCACACAGCCACACAGCCACACAGCCACACAGCCACACATCCACACAGCCACACAGACACACAGACACACAGACACACAGACACACAGACACACAGACAAACAGCCACACAGCCACACAGCCACACAGCCACACAGACACACAGCCACACAGACACACAGACACACAGACACACAGACACACAGACACACAGACACACAGACACACATACACTCAGACACACAGACACACAGACACACAGACAAACAGCCACACAGCCAAACAGCCAAACAGACAAACAGCCACACAAACAAACAGACAAACAGACACACAGACAAACAGACAAACAGACACACATACACACAGACATACAGCCACACAGACACACAGACAAACAGACAAACAGACAAACAGACAAACAGACAAACAGACACACAGACAAACAGACAAACAGCCACACAAACAAACAGACCTAGTCAGGCGGGCACCGTACTCACAAACAAACCGTGAAGAATATGGAGTAAGTCAAACATCCCTACCAAAAAACAGTAGAGTGCTCAACGTGCTACCCTCTGGATACAGCCGAGATGCTTACCCCGATGTAAGGTTACTCCTTTATAAATCCAAACCTCGGCCAAGCCTTTCTGTTCCTGTATCGAGCTTAGTTTCCAAGCAAGACCACCATGTTCAGACAGAGATACCACAACGAAGAAGACAATCAAAATGGCCGCTTGGGCCCGAAGAGACAATCCACCCAGCAAGAACACGGCCGAGACTCTCACCGAGTATCATGTCCTGTACCATGTCTAGACACTGGGTGTAGTCCTTCCGCGGCAGCTGGCTCAGGATGTTACAGCCCTCGGTGTTCAGAATGCACATCGATTGGGCGAAGTGGTGCCGCTGAAACGCAGGGAGCGTCTCCGGTCAGATACACGGCAGATACACGCCAGATACACGGCAGATACACGGCAGATACACGGCAGATACACGGCAGATACACGGCAGATACACGTCAGATACACGTCAGATACACGGTAGATACACGGCAGATACACGGCAGATACACGGCAGATACACGGCAGATACACGGCAGATACACGGCAGATACACGTCAGATACACGTCAGATACACGGCAGATACACGGCAGATACACGGCAGATACACGACAGATACACGTCAGATACACGTCAGATACACGTCAGATACACGGCAGATACACGGCAGATACACGGCAGATACACGGCAGATACACGTCAGATACACGGCAGATACACGGCAGATACACGGCAGATACACGGCAGATACACGGCAGATACACGTCAGATACACGTCAGATACACGGCAGATACACGTCAGATACACGGCAGATACACGGCAGATACACGGCAGATACACGGCAGATACACGGCAGATACACGTCAGATACACGTCAGATACACGGCAGATACACGTCAGATACACGGCAGATACACGGCAGATACACGGCAGATACACGTCAGATACACGGCAGATACACGGCAGATACACGTCAGATACACGCGGCGGTAATACACGCGGCCGGGATATTCGTGACCCACTGACAGGCCTGCCCACTCGCGGCCCACTAGACAGGACCGGCTCCTATTCCTACCGCGGGTTAGGACGGAGACTGGCAAGAGGCGCTTCGCCTACCGCGGGTCCGCGCTGCTCATGGTATGAACCAACTGCCACGTGAATTCAACGATATGTATGTCAGACAATTTAAAAGACAGCTGAATCTGTCTCTTTTTACATGGTGTATGATGGGTGTCGTGTATGTTTATGTCGGTCGCTGTGTGAATGTGTGTATGATCATGGAGTGTATTTTAGTTTCTAGTATGCATGTTGCTAAGTGTCGTTTTTAACATGTCTCTACCTTTTAACCATGACGCGACACTCAGAATAGCCGTGTTATGCATCGGAGTGTTTTTACTGTCAATACATACATACATACAAGCGCCGACTCCTGTCAACAAATGTCTGATTCTGTTTCGATTTCGGTGTGAACGTATGTGTACATATGTGCGCTTGTTTTACTTTTTCGCTAACCTGGCACCGCCTATGGATGAAAATATGTTTTATAACTGTTGTGTATGATGTCACAATAACGCACCATTTCATTTATAAAAACGGTTTTATTACGCATTTATTTCACCCCATATTTAGTGACCTGCAAACGCCCATGATTTTTTAATTTTCAAAGTCACCGTCATATATCAATCCCCAATTCAATAGCTATCGATCCTTATTAGTTGCGTTCAAATCGGTTGATAAACATGGCAGCTGTGATGGATCAAATATACCTCTAATTTTCTTAGTTTTTGCCTCCCTGTTGCCACCCTATCAAAGATTTAGGATTTTTGTAATGTAGATTGTGTTGAGGGAAATCGAACGCCGTTTGATTTGTGAAAATCGGACGGGTGGATCTCGATATTTCCGGGGGGATCCGCCCCCTGCCACTAATAGGGGTAGTCAGGAGCCTGCCACCAATAGGGTTAAGCTGGGTCACGTACAGATCGGATCAGGTGAGGTCAGGACGGGTGAGGTCAGGCTATATTAGGTTATGTTAGGTCAGGTCAGGTCAGGTCAGGTCAGGTCTGATCTGGTCAGGTCAGGTCAGGACAGGACAGGTCAGGTCAGGTCAGGTCAGGTCAGGTCAGATCAGGTCAGGTCAAGTCAAGTCAGGTCAAGTCAGGTCAAGTCAGGTTCGGTCCGGTCCGGTCCGCTCCGGTCGGGTCGGGTCGGGTCGGGTCGGGTCAGGTCAGGTCAGGTCAGGTCAGGTCAGGTCAGGTCAGGTCAAGTCACGCCAAGTCAGATCAGGCCAGCTTGGATCCATCACTGCCAGGACTCCTCGACCACCTGTGACCCGAGCCCGAGCCCGCCATCTGATTGTACCGGTCCAGCTGGCATCCCAGCACCACCAGCGGCCTCCGGCCTCCTCCCATCACGGCCGGGGGCCGCTGTGAGCCCGGCCGAGCCGCTCAGCGACAACCGACCGAGCCAGCGATCAATATGACCCGGCCGGAGGCCAGCGGCGGGAGCGGCGTGACCGACGCGCCGCTACGTTAGTGGCGCGGCGTTACCGGCCGAGCGGCGGCGCCGGTTCAGCCGCACCGCGCCGCTGTTTGTCTCGGCCGCGTCACGGTCGTCGCCGGTATGAGGGGAGCGTCACGCCCGCCCAGCCGGCCGACGGATGGACATCACACGTCAGACCGGCAGACCAGCGGGTCAATCAGTGGTCAGAGGGGAGCGTCACGCCCGCCCAGCCGGCCGATGGATGAACATTACACGTCAGACCGGCAGACCAGCGGGTCAATCAGTGGTCAGAGGGGAGCGTCACGCCCGCCCAGCCGGCCGATGGATGGACATTACACGTCAGACCGGCAGACCAGCGGGTCAATCAGTGGTCAGAGGGGAGCGTCACGCCCGCCCAGCCGGCCGATGGATGAACATTACACGTCAGACCGGCAGACCAGCGGGTCAATCAGTGGTCAGAGGGGAGCGTCACGCCCGCCCAGCCGGCCGATGGATGGACATTACACGTCAGACCGGCAGACCAGCGGGTCAATCAGTGGTCAGAGGGGAGCGTCACGCCCGCCCAGCCGGCCGATGGATGGACATTACACGTCAGACCGGCAGACCAGCGGGTCAATCAGTGGTCAGAGGGGAGCGTCACGCCCGCCCAGCCGGCCGATGGATGGACATTACACGTCAGACCGGCAGACCAGCGGGTCAATCAGTGGTCAGAGGGGAGCGTCACGCCCGCCCAGCCGGCCGATGGATGGACATTACACGTCAGACCGGCAGACCAGCGGGTCAATCAGTGGTCGGAGGGGAGCGTCACGCCCGCCCAGCCGGCCGATGGATGGACATTACACGTCAGACCGGCAGACCAGCGGGTCAATCAGTGGTCTGAGGGGAGCGTCACGCCCGCCCAGCCGGCCGATGGATGGACATTACACGTCAGACCGGCAGACCAGCGGGTCAATCAGTGGTCAGAGGGGAGCGTCACGCCCGCCCAGCCGGCCGATGGATGGACATTACACGTCAGACCGGCAGACCAGCGGGTCAATCCGTGGTCAGAGGGGAGCGTCACGCCCGCCCAGCCGGCCGATGGATGGACATTACACGTCAGACCGGCAGACCAGCGGGTCAATCAGTGGTCAGAGGGGAGCGTCACGCCCGCCCAGCCGGCCGATGGATGGACATTACACGTCAGACCGGCAGACCAGCGGGTCAATCAGTGGTCTGAGGGGAGCGTCACGCCCGCCCAGCCGGCCGATGGATGGACATTACACGTCAGACCGGCAGACCAGCGGGTCAATCAGTGGTCAGAGGGGAGCGTCACGCCCGCCCAGCCGGCCGATGGATGGACATTACACGTCAGACCGGCAGACCAGCGGGTCAATCAGTGGTCTGAGGGGAGCGTCACGCCCGCCCAGCCGGCCGATGGATGGACATTACACGTCAGACCGGCAGACCAGCGGGTCAATCAGTGGTCAGAGGGGAGCGTCACGCCCGCCCAGCCGGCCGATGGATGGACATTACACGTCAGACCGGCAGACCAGCGGGTCAATCAGTGGTCAGAGGGGAGCGTCACGCCCGCCCAGCCGGCCGATGGATGGACATTACACGTCAGACCGGCAGACCAGCGGGTCAATCAGTGGTCTGAGATGTGTGGTCTGATCAACATGGACAGGCACATCCGCGCAGCATCGGCATACAAACATAAATATTAACGACAAAAACAAACATTCGAGACACTGCCAAAGGATATCATCTCGTATACATGGAAGTGTTTGATTTAAATCGGACCCACATTTGTCGACAAAGGAGCAATAGACCGGTGTGTGCGTGACCCTTCATATCAAATCTGAGTAGAATTCAGGAATTCAGTGACGGCATTTGCTCTGAAATTTGTACTACAGCGGCCACCGCGGCCGCGCATGCCGAACTCGAGCCACCTGGCGGTGAGAACGCGAAACAGGGGAACACATTTTACAGTGAACGTTCTCGTCATGGAGGCCTTGTTATGTGCAAGGTTCGTCGCGGCAACATATATCTCCCTTCAGCATAAAATAGCCCGGTGCGAGCAAACATCCGGTAGGCTGGAGGGGAGGGTGAGGGACATGCCAGATTTGTCCGGTAAATCCCGTTAATGTGATGATGTGGTCCGATTACAGAAACTAGGCCGATTTCGTAACACAGGGGTTTCCATGACCAGCACCATCTCGATTTCAAATTAAGTCGGCATTGACTACCGCCATGGAAACAGGACTATGTTCCGACGACGGCGACACGGAATGAGGCGCCACTGTTAGCAGTGGCGGATCCAGGATTCGGTCAAGGACGTAGCAAAGTGGGCCCCCAGGCCTTGGAGGGACCTCCTCATGCCTTGGTGGGCCCTCCTCATGCCTTGGTGGGCCCTCCTCCGGCCTTGGTGGGCCCTCCTCAGGCATTGGAGGGACCTTCTCAGGCCTTGGAGGACCCTCAGGCATTGGAGGGCCTTCCTCAGGTCTTGGTGGGCCCTCCTCAGGCCTTGGAGGGCCCTCAGGCCTTGGAGGGCCCTCCTCAGGCCTTGGTGGGCCCTCCTCAGGTCTTGGTGGGCCCTCCTCGGGTCTTAGTGGGCCCTCCTCGGGTCTTGGTGGGCCCTCCTCAGGCCTTGGTGGGCCCTCCCCAGGCATTGGTGGGCCCTCCTCAGGCCTTGGTAGGCCCTCCTCAGACCTTGGTGGGCCCTCATCAGGCCTTGGTGGGCCCTCCTCAGGCCTTAGTGGGCCCTCCTCAGACCTTGGTGGGCCCTCCCCAGGCCTTGGTGGGCCCTTTTGACCTTGAAGACAAAGGTAGGCCAGTGAGCAAAAGGTGAAATCTCGCTCACTAGAATGGTCCAATCAGAACAGTTTGACTTAATAGCCAATGGCATTGTAACGGCATCAGTCCAGGCACCTGTTACAATATGCAGTGTGTCCTGCCAGACAACTAATACTCCATTTAAGCATTCTGGCCTGCATTTGTAGGCAAGAATGAGGAGAAATATAGGCCAGACAAATGTAGGCGGATTAGGGCCATGCCCCCCCCCCCCCTACTGGATCCGCCACTGCTGTTGTGTCGAGACGAGACAGCCGGACATGTCACTTAAGAACGTCAACAATACTCACGGCCAGGTCAAGGTCAAATATAACCCACGAGGACTGACCTGAGGACCGCGCATTGTTATAAACCCGCGAGGAACAGTATAATATCACAAACGCACTAAACATTCTGACACGACTCCGACAGTCGGCCAGTGTGCGCATTGACTGAGATGCAGTAAGATGGAGCGCAGGACAGCTGAGCGCAGTGGCCGCGCGTCTGCCGACAGTGTGTACGCAGCTCAGTAGTGCACGGATTGTCCGCAGTGTGTCCGCAGCTCAGTAGTGTACGGATTGTCCGCAGTGTGTCTGCAGCTCAGTAGTGTACGGATTGTCCGCCGTGTGTCCGCAGCTCAGTAGTGTAGGGATTCCCAGAGTACAGATTGATCGTGGCCGTGTTCTTTTGCGTGAGGATCCTCGAGAACTGTATGGAGCCTCAGGCTATGAGCCGCTACTGACGTCACAATGACGTCTGCCTGTCGCCGTATTGTGTTATGTACCGTACGGCTTGTGACGCGGTACAGTTCAACGCGCTGGAGCATGACATCACGCCTTCCACACAAATTATCATCCCCTGTCGCTGACTGGTCAACGGTTCGTCCGCACAATCCTCATGCCGCAAAGAGCATGGCCCATGAGTTACAGCATGTACGATACGAGCGCAGTGTGTACGATACGAGCGCAGCATGTACGATACGAGCGCAGTGTGTACGATACGAGCGCAGTGTGTACGATACGAGCGCAGTGTGTACGATACGAGCGCAGTGTGTACGATACGAGCGCAGTGTGTACGATACGAGCGCAGTGTGTACGATACGAGCGCAGTGTGTACGATACGAGCGCAGTGTGTACGATACGAGCGCAGTGTGTACGATACGAGCGCAGTGTGTACGATACGAGCGCAGTGTGTACGATACGAGCGCAGCATGTACGATACGAGCGCAGTGTGTACGATACGAGCGCAGTGTGTACGATACGAGCGCAGCATGTACGATACGAGCGCAGTGTGTACGATACGAGCGCAGTGTGTACGATACGAGCGCAGTGTGTACGATACGAGCGCAGTGTGTACGATACGAGCGCAGTGTGTACGATACGAGCGCAGTGTGTACGATACGAGCGCAGTGTGTACGATACGAGCGCAGTGTGTACGATACGAGCGCAGTGTGTACGATACGAGCGCAGTGTGTACGATACGAGCGCAGTGTGTACGATACGAGCGCAGTGTGTACGATACGAGCGCAGTGTGTACGATACGAGCGCAGTGTGTACGATACGAGCGCAGTGTGTACGATACGAGCGCAGTGTGTACGATACGAGCGCAGTGTGTACGATACGAGCGCAGTGTGTACGATACGAGCGCAGTGTGTACGATACGAGCGCAGTGTGTACGATACGAGCGCAGTGTGTACGATACGAGCGCAGTGTGTACGATACGAGCGCAGTGTGTACGATACGAGCGCAGTGTGTACGATACGAGCGCAGTGTGTACGATACGAGCGCAGCATGTACGATACGAGCGCAGTGTGTACGATACGAGCGCAGTGTGTACGATACGAGCGCAGCATGTACGATACGAGCGCAGTGTGTACGATACGAGCGCAGTGTGTACGATACGAGCGCAGTGTGTACGATACGAGCGCAGTGTGTACGATACGAGCGCAGTGTGTACGATACGAGCGCAGTGTGTACGATACGAGCGCAGTGTGTACGATACGAGCGCAGTGTGTACGATACGAGCGCAGTGTGTACGATACGAGCGCAGTGTGTACGATACGAGCGCAGTGTGTACGATACGAGCGCAGTGTGTACGATACGAGCGCAGCAGCCATGTCGGCCAGCAGCGTGTCCGCGGCAGCGTACGGTGTGTCCGCGTCAGTGTAGTGTACGGTGTGTCCGCGGCAGTGTACGATGTGTCCGCGGCAGTGTATGGTGTGTCCGCTGCAGCGTACGGTGTGTCCGCGGCAGTGTATGGTGTGTCCGTGGCAGTGTACGGTGTGTCCGCGGCAGTGTGCGGTGTGTCCGCGGCGGTGTACGGTGTGTCCGCGGCAGTTGCGGTGTGTTCGCGGCAGTATACGGTGTGTCCGTGGCAGTGTACGGTGTGTCCGCGGCAGTGTACGGTGTGTCCGCGGCAGTGTATGGTGTGTCCGTGGTAGTGTACGGTGTGTCCGCGGCGGTGTACGGTGTGTCCGCGGCGGTGTACGGTGTCTGCGGCAGCGTACGATGTGTCCGCGGCAGCGTACGGTGTGTCCGCGGCAGCGTACGATGTGTCCGCGCAGTGTACAGTGTGTCCGCGGCAGTGTACGGCGTGTCCGCGGCAGTACAGTGTATGGTGTGTCCGCTGCAGCGCACGGGGTGTCCGCGGCAATGCAGGGTGTCCGCGGCAGTGCACGGTGTGTCCGCGGCGGTGTACGGTGTGTCCGCGGCAGTGTACAGTGTGTCCGCGGCAGTGTATGGTGTGTCCGTGGCAGTGTACGGTGTGTCCGCGGCAGCGTACGATGTGTCCGCGGCAGTGTACAGTGTGTCCGCTGCAGCGTACGGTGTATCCGCGGCAATGCAGTGTGTCCGCGGCAGTGTATGGTATGTCCGTGGCAGTGTACGGTGTGTCCGCGGCAGTGTACGGTGTGTCCGCGGCGGTGTACGGTGTGTCCGCGACAGCGTACGATGTGTCCGCGGCGGTGTACAGTGTGTCCGCGGCAGTGTACGGCGTGTCCGCGGCAGTGCAGTGTACGGTGTGTCCGCGGCAGTGTACGGTGTGTCTGCGGCAGTGTACGGTGTGTCCGCGGCAGTGTACGGTGTTTCCGCGGCAGTACAGTGAACGGCGTGTCCGCGGCAGAATCAGAATCAGAATCAGATTTATTAAGAACATTTCCAGTAAACTGGCTTTTCCATGTTCCTATTACAAGAGGACATGTCCAAAACTTATATCGCATCACGCATCAGATATCATCCTACATCACATAAAATACATCGTCGTTTGAGTGCAACACACCACAGAAATCACACTTCATCAACGCCACAACCACGCCTGAGGGCTGCGTCTTGGACATTCCATTGTTTCAGGGCTCTATATTGAAAAGAACGGCGCGCCAGCTCTGTTCTCACCCGCGGTAACTGCAGGAGGGGTGCCCCTGATGAGCGTGACGTGCGGTTCGTTACCTGAGTACGGAACACGATCAGAGCTTTTAAAGCATCTGGCGTGTCCTCCCTAGTAATTAACCTATGGATGAGGGCAACGTCAGCAGCCGCAATCATGCCCTCTATAGACGGCCAGCCGAGCTCGGAAAGAGTGGCCGAAATATGGTCGCGTCGTTTTAGGTCCGATACAATGCGTGCCGCAAAATTTATCACTTTCTGTAGCCGCGCTCTCTGAGTGGCACAACCACCTCCCCAAACACACGCACAATATCTCACAAGGGGGAAAACTAGCGTCTCGATTAAAAATGCTCTGAGCTCACGAGGCACTTTGCTACGCAGCTTGCACAGGCCCACGAGCACATGATTGCAGCGCTGCACAGTCATCGTCACATGGTCTTCCCAGGTGAGTGCAGGATCGAGGACCACGCCCAGTACTTTGACTTTAGGAGCGGATGTTAGAGTGTGATCACCAAAACGGATAGTGATATCTCGAGTCCTCCTGCTGCGCGTTTTGAAGAAGAGGAACTCGGTTTTAGTTGGATTAATTTTAAGGCTGTTTTGAGTGAACCATGTGAGAGCACTAGCCAATGTGCTCTCTATTCTGGTTTTCAGTTGTTCGACGTCACTTGGTACTTCAGAATCGATAAATTGAGCATCGTCGGCATACAAAATTATTTTCCCATGAGTGATATGTGATGCAAAATCATTAGTAAAAATCAAGAACAGTACTGGTCCTAGCACCGAGCCCTGCACCACACCGTGAGTCACAGGCAGAGGTTGTGGTGATCCCCCTCGAACAGTCTGGGAGCGATCAGAGAGCCAGTCCCTAAACCAATGGCTGTCAACCCCGTACCATCCTAGCTTTTCCAGAAGCATACCATGTCGCACACTATGAACGGCGTGTCCGCGGTAGTGTATGGTGTGTCCGCGGCAGTGTACTGTGTGTCCGCGGCAGTGTACGGTGTGTCCGCGACAGTGTACGGTGTCCGCGGCAGTGTACGGCGTGTCCGCGGCAGTGTAGTGTACGGTGTGTCCGCGGCAGTGTACGGTGTGTCCGCGGCAGTGCAGTGTACGGTGTGTCCGCGGCAGTGTACGGTGTGTCTGCGGCAGTGTACGGTGTGTCCGCGGCAGTGTACGGTGTTTCCGCGGCAGTACAGTGAACGGCGTGTCCGCGGCAGTGAACGGCGTGTCCGCGGTAGTGTATGGTGTGTCCGCGACAGTGTGCAGTGTGTCCTCGGCAGTGTACGGTGTGTCCGCGACAGTGTACGGTGTGTCCGCAGCAGTGTACGGCGTGCCCGAGGCAGTGTACGGTGTGTCCGCGGCAGTGCAGTGTACGGTGTCCGCGGCAGTGTACGGCGTGTCCGCGGCAGTGTAGTGTACGGTGTGTCCGCGACAGTGTGCGGTGTGTCCGCGGCAGTGTACGGGGTGTCCGCGACAGTGTACGGTGTGTCCGCGGCAATGCAGTGTGTCCTCGGCAGTGTACGGTGTGTCCGAGGCAGTGTACGGTGTGTCCGCGGCAGTGCAGTGTACGGTGTGTCCGCGGCAGCGTACGGTGTGTCCGCGGCAGTGTACGGTGTGTCCGCGGCAGTGCAGTGTACGGTGTGTCCGCGGCAGTGTACGGTGTGTCCACGGCAGTGTACAATGTGTCCGCGGCAGTGTACGGTGTGTCCGCGGCAATGCAGTGTGTCCGCGGCAGAGTACGGTGTGTCCGCGGCAGTGTACGGTGTGTCCGCGGCAGTGTACAATGTGTCCGCGGCAGTGTACAATGTGTCCGCGGCAGCGTACGATGTGTCCGCGGCAGTGTACGGTGTGTCCACGGCAGTGTACGGTGTGTCCGCGGCAGTGTACGGTGTGTCCGAGGCAGTGTACAATGTGTCCGCGGCAGCGTACGATGTGTCCGCGGCAGTGTACGGTGTGTCCGCGGCAGTGTACGGTGTGTCCGAGGCAGTGTACAAAGTGTCCGCGGCAGCGTACGATGTGTCCGCGGCAGTGTACGGTGTGTCCACGGCAGTGTACGGTGTGTCCGCGGCAGTGCAGTGTACGGTGTGTCCGCGGCAGTGTACGGTGTGTCCGCAGCAGTGTACGGTGTGTCCGCGGCGGCAGCAGTGGAGCGTCGATCGGTCGGTCTCACCTCCATCACGCTGCCTTCCGAGGAGTACAGCGAGGCCAGCACAGACCGCGAAGCCACCTGGAAACTATTGGTGGTGCCCCGGTGGTCCAGGTCGTGGCAGAGGCAGGCGGTCAGCAGCGACAGACTCTCCAGGTCACTGTCAGACACACAGACAGACAACGGTTACAGGTCGTGACGGTTACAGGTCGCGACGGTTACAGGTCGTGACGGTTACAGGTCGTGACGGTTACAGGTCGTGACGGTTACAGGTCGTGACAGTTACAGGTCGTGACGGTTACAAGTCGTGACGGTTACAGGTCGTGACGGTTACAGGTCGTGACGGTTACGGGTCGCGACGGTTACAGGTCGTGACGGTTACAGGTCGTGACGGTTACCGGCGGTCAGCAGCGACAGGCTCTCCGGGCCGACACACACACACAGACAGACACACAGACAGACACACAGACAGACACACAGACAGACACACAGACAGAGACACAGACAGACACACAGGCAGACACACAGACAAACACACAGACAAACATACAGACAGACACACAGACATACACACAGACAGACACACAGACAGACACACAGACAGACACACAGACAGACACACAGACAGACACACAGACAGACACACAGACAGACACACAGACAGACATACAGACAGACAGACAGACAGACACACAGACAGACACACAGACAGACATACAGACAGACACACATACAGACATACAGACAGACACACAGACAGACATACAGACAGACACACAGACAGACACACAGACAGACACACAGACAGACATACAGACAGACACACAGACAGACAGACATACAGATACACAGACAGACACACAGACAGACATACATACATACACACAGACAGATATACAGACAGACATACAGACAGACATACGGACAGACAGACAGACAGACACACAGAAAGACACACATACAGCCACACAGACAGACATACAGACAGACACACAGACAGACATACAGACAGACACACAGACAGACATACAGACAGACACACAGACAGACACACAGACAGACATACAGACAGACACACAGACAGACACACAGACAGACACACATACAGACACACAGACAGACACACAGACATACATACAGACAGACATACAGACAGACACACAGACAGACATACAGACAGACACACAGACAGACACACATACAGACACACAGACAGACACACAGACAGACACACAGACAAACACACAGACATACATACAGACAGACACACAGACAGACACACAGACAGACACACAGACAGACACACAGACAAACACACAGACAGACATACAGACAGACACACAGACAGACACACAGACAGACACACAGACAGACACACAGACAGACACACAGACAGACACACAGACAGACACACAGACAGACACACAGACAGACACACAGACAGACATACAGACAGACATACAGACAGACATACAGACAGACATACAGACAGACACACAGACAGACATACAGACAGACATACAGACAGACACACAGACAGACATACAGACAGACATACAGACAAACACACAGACAGACACACAGACAGACACACAGACAGACACACAGACAGACATACAGACAGACACACAGACAGACACACAGACAGACACACAGACAGACACACAGACAGACACACAGACAGACACACAGACAGACACACAGACAGACACACAGACAGACACACAGACAGACACACAGACAGACACACAGACAGACATACAGACAGACACACAGACAGACACACAGACAGACACACAGACAGACACACAGACAGACACACAGACAGACATAGACAGACACACAGACAGACACACAGACAGACATACAAACAGACAGACAGACAGACACACAGACAGACACACATACAGACACACAGACAGACACACAGACAGACACACAGACAGACATACAGTGAACGGCTGGTAATGCCTCCCCGCCACCACACACACCGGCTCGCATACGCACACTCTAATGTGTGACCAGATACCGATATGCGTAAACTAAACAGACAGAATCGCACACTGAACCTCTGTTGGCGTAACAATTATCTCTTGGACACATCGACATGATCAAGTCGCCAGCGCAAATGTTGACAGCTAAACGAGACAAATGGCACACGATGATGTTCGGGCCGGTACTCCGGAACACGGCAGTCATATGATACCGTTTCGCTGAAGTCGTCAGTCTCTAGGCACTCAAACTATAGACAAAGTCGCCACTTAAATAAACCAATAACCTAAAGCACTACTTGGGAAACGAAACTTCGCTCATTGGGACATCGAGACTTCGAGCGGAAGTCGTTCATTTTTGCAGTGGTCGCCCAATTGACGGAGAGAAGGTACGCCAAATTCCAAATCGAAAGCTGTATGGTTTAGAGCTATCGCGAATATTTATTGGGAGGATTTACCCCGTCCACCCAGTCAATGGTGTGTTGATAGCCATCTTTCAGTCAGGAAAGCCACGTCACAATATATCGGTTGCTGCCGTTGCTGCCCGCGCTCCCACATGAAGGGTCAGTATGCCCTCGTTTGTATAAATAATCACTTCCCTCATTTCATTGTTACGCCAACAGAGTTCCAGTGTGCAATTCTGCCTGTTTAGTTTACGCATATCTGTACGAGTATATGCTGACAAATGATGAGTGTGCGTATGCTAGCAAGTGTGTGTGGTGGCTTGGTGGATAACTGCATCATGTGGATTATCGAGGCATAACTTATTCACTACAATGTAAATAATGCTCATCCATGTTGAGTAAAAAGGCGTTGAAGCACTGTAGTGTTATATTGCTGTTTGTACCTTGCTGATACAGTCCTTAAAGATTTCGACTCATTTCTGGATATTTGACGAGTCGGCACACAGCCCAATCGTCAACTCCGACTAGATGTATGTAATATTCTGAGCCGACTTAATGCTTAAACTCATTTGAGTCGAGTCGGTTTTGAGTCAAAATTGACTCACAGGCTCTGGGTCGAGACAAAAAACAGTCTAGGATGAGGGAAAGCGAAACTCGAAGAAAGGAGAACAGAATACAGAAAGTTATGTGTCATGTTATATATTTAACCACAAATGTCCACTATGTCTTTCAGCAATTGCTTTGCCGGACCACATTGGTCCCGGCTTTCTATATTGATTTCGAGTCTAAGGCATTCGCAGAAAACTTTAATAATCACAAGCTCTGATTCCACAGAATGGTCCCATCAGAACAGTTTGACTAAATAGCAAACAACAATGTAACTGCAACAACACGATACAGTCTAATAGTGCCAGCCCATACGATTACATGCCACACTTGTGACCTGCAACAGCCCAGTACCATATAGGATGGATGGCTGTGAACAGCCCAGCACCATATATGATGGATGGCTATGATGAGCCCAGCACCATATATGATGGATGGCTATGATGAGCCCAGCACCATATATGAGATGGATGGCTGTGATGAGCCCAGTACCATATATGATGGATGGCTATGATGAGCCCAGCACCATATATGATGGATGGCTATGATGAGCCCAGTACCATATATGATGGATGGCTATGATGAGCCCAGTACCATATATGATGGATGGATGGCTGTGATGAGCCCAGCACCATATGATTATAGTGACAAACCTGTTGCTACATGCAGTTTGTGTTCAGCCAGACGAGTAACAACTAACAATCCAGTCAAGCATTGATGGCCAAATAAAAAGCGGGCGAGTTCGCAGTTTTATTTTTTCCAGCGAACCATCCGGCTTTTTATTTCCTAATGTATATTGATCGGATTTGATACATGGATGCGTTTCTTAACCCGCGCGGCGCTGGGGTCTCCAGCCGAACGCGGCCGCGGTGGGGGTGGGGTAAATTCTCCCTCGTATCTTCCGAACCAATGACCGCAGCGAGACGCGCAAGACGGCGATCGAAAGCTTTCAATGAGATAAATCTAACATATACTCGAAATTCTTAAAATAAGGTCACAGGTCGGGTCACGGTAAGGCCAAAGGTCAAAATTGTGATATTTGAGTTTTTGGGCCATACTTTCCATCCAAAGCCTTAGATTGAGACTATTATCGCACAAAATGCTCTCAAAGGTATACTGCATCTCCCGCATTAAATAAAAGTGAAATGTTAAGCAAAGGTCAAGGTCATCAGGTCACAAAAGGTCACTGTTGGCAAGAGGTCTACGAAAGTCATGCGACACATGTTTTATGGGTTATTTTACACGTAAAATTCGATAGTATCAACCATTGTCACAACCTGACACCATAAAAGGTCAAGGTCAGGTCATAAAAGGTCAAAATTTGAAATTGATTAATCTAAATAAACCAGGCATGTTTCTAGACCAGTTTTGTCTCAGAAATACAGCGATGGCATTTATTTGTCTGAATGTGGTCAATAAAAGACCAAAAACATAACTTAAAAAATGACGTCATGAGTTACTTATACTTAGCGAACCATAAGTCAGTGAAAAATAAAGATATTGCTTTGAAATGTGGTTGGGTATCGTCCATACTTGGTTCTCACATATGTATTTTTTTTAATATGGTGAAAATTTTGATTTTGTGGGCAAATTTCTGAGAAAGAAAATAAGTTTGGATTTTTAGGGCTCAAAAACCCACAATTTTGAAAATCCGAGATATCCATTTTAAAGGGAATGTTATTTCCTTTCTTTTGACATTTTTCGTTTGCAATTTGCTTTACAACTAGATTATCTACGATTGTTCACAAATGTATCGTTTTTCCACCAAAAATGGCAAGACATGACGTCATTAAAACGTGATTATCTCCCAAAGAAATGCAACATTTTCAATGAAATTTTGTGAGGAGACGTATAATTGATGCAGCATAAGGTACTGCAAATTTGACCTCGCTGTCTGTCATAGTTGTCATGTTATTGAGAAAATCCAGGAAGGGGATAACATTTACCCCTTCCTCTCCCCCCCATTACCGCCGGAGTACTGCGGTACAATTATCTGTTTGCCTGACACCATGTTGCATGAGTGTGAGTGCTTGCATGTGGCTTTGACTGCATGCTGCATGATTGCATGTGTCCCACTGAAAGTTTGTCTTTCTTTTCTGCAGCTGAAAGGCTTATTGATCTGAATTATGAACGTGCTGGGGCAGTGTCACGAGTACATTGACATGGCTGGCTTTATTGGTCTCACAGTAATGTAAAGTTCATTGGAGACATATCGATTTGCAAGTCGCCTGCGATCTGCGAGTGAGGTACCACCCACGATACCCGGACGAAGTACGTGCCTAGTTGCCTTTGTTTACGTGCCTTTGTTTAGTTAACTCAGTTTACTCGTTTTTTTTATCTGATAACGTGGTTATTGGATATTGTTTATTTTATATACCAAATAGTCAGTTTTTCTGGTCATTTGGACATGTTTGTGATTGCCGATCGGTGTGAATCAGTTATGTTGTGACGGCTGAGAGTTGAGACTGACTGAATATTTTTGGTGTGCGTGTGTTGACAGTTTTTACGGTTATTGGCCGGCGGCTACACATCATTGCAAGACAGCAATACAGAACCGTGTAGACTAATGTTTTGTTTTTGCAGTTTTGATATAACACAGGTAGACAACGGCGAGATCACCCCCCCCCCCCCCCCCCAGCGCCGCGCGGGTTAACACGCGCCCTGGAGGGGGGGGGGGGGGCGGGGCGAAATCCGCCCACCCCTCCGGTTTTTCGAGGATAGCGCAAAAACGGCGGCGCGCAGAGCCTCCGTTTTTTGTATACCTGTTTAGAAATGAACTTCCCACATTATGTAAAATCCTTGGCCTCAGGTCATCTCAGGTCAGGTCACCAGACCAGGTCACGTGATGACCTCAACTCCAAAACGTTTGCAGTAATACCACAGCCACAGTTTTACGCCGATTGGTTTCAATCTTGCAGGACTTCATAAAGTCATAGATACCAACAATTTTTTATCTTGGATTTCTAATCTCGGTGACCTAAGTTCAGGTCAATTTTGTGACCGCCAACACGGTTTTATCAATAACTATCGACATAATTAAGATAGAGAAGAGAAAACGGCACCAATATGTTTGTCTCGTCGAGACACGTCTCCCAATATGCAACATGACCAACTTGGGTCACCACTTGACCTTGACCTGAGGTCAAATTTCTCAGTTGACCTAACCCGGTCACCATGAATAAGATTCGAAGCGCCTTGACAAGACACACGCGATGGCGTAAACATTATTGCTTTATCTTTATTAGGTAAAAGGTTATTTTGGGAAAAAAAGTTTTGAAAACAAAATCATCTTTTTGACATTCGATGACCTCTGGAGCCTAAACTATTGACCTGAGCTCAAATCTGAGGACACCTACGTCGATTGCATTTTTCAATGACTTTCGATTGTTTTTTTTCCGTTTGCTGCTAACTATCATAGTTCCCGAGATGTTTGGGGGTGTTCGAACCGAAGTCTTGAAAACTTGAAAATCTGACCCTTGATGACCTCTGGTGACCTCAATATTGAACGGGAAAAAAAAATAACGAAATACTTTCGAAAGAGCTTGTCTAGAGCTATCTAACGTCGTTTCCCGCTTGTCGCTACGTTGCGTGGTTTTCGAGATCATAGGGGGGCGAAATCCGCCCCCCCCCCCCTCCAGGGCGTGTAATTATCATAGGCCCTCCAGGGCGCGTGTAAGGTGCATTTGGGAAGTTTTTGGTCCACCACACCGGGAAGACATAGGTGAAAATCCACGATATTTTTTAGCTTTACGATTGCCAGCAATTTACTTTGAAGGCAAATGGCAGCATAAATTGAAGATCTCTTGCTTTGATGGAGCCAGACATTTATTTATTCAGCAGATCACCCACGGGTTGGCCCATCGACGGGTAAAGTCACATATTTATACCTACATATGCAAGCGCACAATAAATACACGGATCTCACTCGCTGCCTACAAGTAAAACATCGCAATATATGGCCTAAGTAGTGCTACGCGTGGAGCGGATACGCCAATGTCATCAGTTTCCTCGCATAAACCTTGGCTTGTATCTTGATTTGGTAGAGTGAATCTCTAAAAATGTCTATCTGTTAGGAATTCGTTCATCTTTCGCGTCATTCTGCAGAACAGGCCATTCTTGACAGTCTCCACACGGGCCAAAAAAGGACAGTGAATAGATATCGACGTCGAACTGAGCGGGCTGGGACAGCTAAGCCAAACAGGATCGCAAGGAGATGGAGTCACGACAGGATCGCAAGGAGATGGAGTCACGAGTCAGATATGGAGTCACGAGTCAGAGATGGAGTCACGAGTCAGAGATGGAGTCACGAGTCAGATATGGAGTCACGAGTCAGAGACGAGTCACGAGTCAGAGACGGAGTCACGAGTCAGAGATGGAGTCACGAGTCAGAGATGGAGTCACGAGTCAGAGATGGAGTCACGAGTCAGAGATGGAGTCACGGGTCAGAGATGGAGTCACGAGTCAGATATGGAGTCACGAGTCAGAGATGGAGTCACGAGTCAGAAATGGGGTCTAGACATATTCTCTCTCCGCTTAACCCTCGCCAGTGCAGTGTTGCGTCCGATACCCACGTGATCGTGCAGTGACTGTCTGATCGTGCAGTGACTGTCTGGTCGTGACAGTGGCTGTCTGGTCGTGACAGTGGCTGTCTGGCGGTGACCGTGACTGTCTGGTCGTGACAGTGACTGTCTGGCGGTGACGGTGGCTGTCTGGGAGTGACAGTGGCTGTCTGGCGGTGACAGTGGCTGTCTGATCGTGACAGTGGCTGTCTGGTCGTGGCAGTGGCTGTCTGGTCGTGACAGTGGCTGTCTGGTCGTGACAGTGACTGCCTGGCGGTGACGGTGGCTGTCTGGGAGTGACAGTGGCTGTATGGCGGTGACAGCGGCTGTCTGGCGGTGACAGTGGCTGTCTGGCGGTGACAGTGGCTGTCTGGTCGTAACAGTGGCTGTCTGGCGGTGACAGTGGATGTCTGGCGGTGACAGTGGCTGTCTGGCGGTGACAGTGGCTGTCTGGTAGTGACAGTGGCTGTCTGGCGGTGACAGTGGCTGTCTGGCGGTGACAGTGACTGTCTGGCGTTGACAGTGGCTGTCTGGCGGTGACAGTGAGTGAGGTCCGGGCCAGGGGTGAGCCCCCCTCTCTCCCTGTCCGTCTACCTCGTGTCGGCACATGTGCCTTCAAACTACAGCCTATCTCTCTGTCCGCTCTCCGGTCCTTCCTCAACTCAATGAAAAATTCAGGGGCCTGTGGTGCTGACGGCATCTCTATTCAGGTAATAAAGCTTTGCTTTGCTGCTATCGGCTCCGTTTTACTCCATATCATCAATACTAGCCTATCTTCCGGCGAATACCCAGCGCCCTGGAAACATTCCATTATTCATCCAATACACAAAGCCGGCAGCCAGTCCGAAGCTTCCAATTTTCGCCCTATCTCCATTGTATCTGCCTTCCCAAAGCTCATTGAGCGTATTGTGCAACGTCAGCTTTACTCATACATGTCGGATAACCACCTGTTCTCCTCATCCCAGCACGGGTTCCGCTCCCTGCTCTCTACTGAGACCGCCCTTCTGACTGTTTCTGATCACATCCTCTCGGCTATTGACCACCAGGAACTCACCCTTCTCTGTCTCCTCGATTTATCCAAGTGCTTCGATGTCATCGACCATTCTATGCTCCTCTCTAAACTGCGTACATATAACATCGATCCCACCTGGTTTACATCATACCTCTGCGGTCACACTCAGTCTGTCTGTACGGCTGATGGGAGTGGGAACCTTCATTTCTCCAGGCCTCTCCCCAACTCTATCGGAGTTTTTCAAGGCTCGTCTCTTGGGCCTTTACTTTTTCAAATATTCGCTAACGATATGTGCCTGTTCGCGGGGGATGCTCATGTGGTCCAGTACGCTGATGACACTCAAATTTTGTTATCCGGCAAAAAACACCAACTCAATGATCTGGTCAGTAAATTGGAGGACACCCTGAGTGCACTTGATACCTGGTTTCACTCTCATGGTCTCAAAGTAAATACAAGCAAGACCGAATTAATAGCGTTCGGATCCCGCCAAAATTGTCGCGACCTTTACCCTGTTGCTGTTCAGTTCCGCGAAGACATAGTACAAGAGAGCCCATACGTCAAAAATTTAGGTGTTCTGTTTGATAAGCACTTCACATGGGACTCACACGTGTCTTCCCTGGTAAAAAAATGTAGTGGTATCCTCATTGGGCTATCGCACGTGCGGCACAGCATCCCCGCGAGCTGTTGCCACTTCTTGTAAATGCCTTGGTCGTTTCACACGTTCGGTACTGTTTAGCAGTATTTGGCAATGGCTCGCAGAGGAACATACAACGCCTTGACAAAATTATAAATTTTGCCCTTCGTGTCATATCTGGCAAACGTAAATTTGATCACATCTCTGACGTGCGAGCTGAGCTTGGCTGGCCCACTGCCCAGCAGCTATACAGACAGCACTCCCTAAATCTACTACACAAAATTCGAAACACCGGGGAACCACAGGCTCTTGCTTCCCAGCTTCATGTCAATTCTGATCTCCGCTCCCGCTCTACGCGACAGAACTCTGACCTGGCCCTTCCACGCGTGAGGACAGAGGCTGGCAAGCGCCGATTTCTATATCATGTTGTGCAAAATTACAATGAGCTGCCTTTAGCGACACGTCACTCAGCCATGCCCGCATTCAAAAGAGCGATACAGAACATGCCTCAACCAGAGTAGCCTGATGTATATAACGTAATGTGCGTGTGAGAGCATTGCAGTGTATGTGATGTAATGTGTATGTTGGAGTATTGAAGTATGTGCTGTATGGGAGAATGTGCTGTAGTGAAACTGTCTTCATTTTATATTAGGATGAGTGTACCATTCGTGTTGTCCATGCTTGTATGTGGCTCCGGAATAGCCCGCTTCGGCGTGGATGGGGTCCAACGTCAAATACAAATACAAATACAGTGGCTGTCTGGCGGTGACAGTGGCTGTCTGGTAGTGACAGTGGCTGTCTGGCGGTGACAGTGGCTGTCTGGCGGTGACAGTGGCTGTCTGGCGGTGACAGTGACTGTCTGGTAGTGACAGTGGCTGTCTGGCGGTGACAGTGGCTGTCTGGCGGTGACAGTGACTGTCTGGTAGTGACAGTGGCTGTCTGGCGGTGACAGTGACTGTATGGTAGTGACAGTGGCTGTCTGGTCGTGACAG
>JAXIVJ010010422.1:45000-47243 GCA_036785665.1 Chirona hameri
TCGAGCTAGCTAGCTATCGAGCTAGCTAGCTATCGAGCTAGCTAGCTATCGAGCTAGCTAGCTATCGAGCTAGCTAGCTATCGAGCTAGCTAGCTATCGAGCAGCTAGCTATCGAGCTAGCTAGCTATCGAGCTAGCTAGCTATCGAGCTAGCTAGCTATCGAGCTAGCTAGCTATCGAGCTAGCTAGCTATCGAGCTAGCTAGCTATCGAGCTAGCTAGCTATCGAGCTAGCTAGCTATCGAGCTAGCTAGCTATCGAGCTAGCTAGCTATCGAGCTAGCTAGCTATCGAGCTAGCTAGCTATCGAGCTAGCTAGCTATCGAGCTAGCTAGCTATCGAGCTAGCTAGCTATCGAGCTAGCTAGCTATCGAGCTAGCTAGCTATCGAGCTAGCTAGCTATCGAGCTAGCTAGCTATCGAGGCTAGCTAGCTATCGAGCTAGCTAGCTATCGAGCTAGCTAGCTATCGAGCTAGCTAGCTATCGAGCTAGCTAGCTATCGAGCTAGCTAGCTATCGAGCTAGCTAGCTATCGAGCTAGCTAGCTATCGAGCTAGCTAGCTATCGAGCTAGCTAGCTATCGAGCTAGCTAGCTATCGAGCTAGCTAGCTATCGAGCTAGCTAGCTATCGAGCTAGCTAGCTATCGAGCTAGCTAGCTATCGAGCTAGCTAGCTATCGAGCTAGCTAGCTATCGAGCTAGCTAGCTATCGAGCTAGCTAGCTATCGAGCTAGCTAGCTATCGAGCTAGCTAGCTATCGAGCTAGCTAGCTATCGAGCTAGCTAGCTATCGAGCTAGCTAGCTATCGAGCTAGCTAGCTATCGAGCTAGCTAGCTATCGAGCTAGCTAGCTATCGAGCTAGCTAGCTATCGAGCTAGCTAGCTATCGAGCTAGCTAGCTATCGAGCTAGCTAGCTATCGAGCTTAGCTAGCTAGCTATCGAGCTATGGCTAGCTATCGAGCTAGCTAGCTATCGAGCTAGCTAGCTATCGAGCTAGCTAGCTATCGAGCTAGCTAGCTATCGAGCTAGCTAGCTATCGAGCTAGCTAGCTATCGAGCTAGCTAGCTATCGATCTAGCTAGCTCTATCGAGCTAGCTAGCTATCGAGCTAGCTAGCTATCGAGCTAGCTAGCTATCGATCTAGCTAGCTATCGATCTAGCTAGCTATCGATCTAGCTAGCTATCGATCTAGCTAGCTATCGATCTAGCTATCGACTAGCTAGCTATCGATCTAGCTAGCCTATCGATCTAGCTAGCTATCGATCTAGCTAGCTATCGATCTAGCTAGCTATCGATCTAGCTAGCTATCGATCTAGCTATCTATCGATCTAGCTAGCTATCGATCTAGCTAGCTATCGATCTAGCTAGCATCGATCGCTATCGAGCTAGCTAGCTATCGATCTAGCTAGCTATCGATCTACTAGCTATCAGATAGCTAGCTCGATCTAGCTAGCTATCGATCTAGCTAGCTATCGATCTAGCTAGCTATCGATCTAGCTAGCTATCGATCTAGCTAGCTATCGATCTAGCTAGCTATCGATCTAGCTAGCTATCGATCTAGCTAGCTATCGATCTAGCTAGCTATCGATCTAGCTAGCTATCGATCTAGCTAGCTATCGATCTAGCTAGCTATCGATCTAGCTAGCTATCGATCTAGCTAGCTATCGATCTATCGATCTATCGATCTATCGATCTATCGATCTATCGATCTATCGATCTATCGATCTATCGATCTATCGATCTATCGATCTATCGATCTATCGATCTATCGATCTATCGATCTATCGATCTATCGATCTATCGATCTATCGATCTATCGATCTATCGATCTATCGATCTATCGATCTATCGATCTATCGATCTATCGATCTATCGATCTATCGATCTATCGATCTATCGATCTATCGATCTATCGATCTATCGATCTATCGATCTATCGATCTATCGATCTATCGATCTATCGATCTATCGATCTATCGATCTATCGATCTATCGATCTATCGATCTATCGATCTATCGATCTATCGATCTATCGATCTATCGATCTATCGATCATATCGATCTATCGATCTATCGATCTATCGATCTATCGATCTATCGATCTATCGATCTATCGATCTATCGATCTATCGATCTATCGATCTATCGATCTATCGATCTATCGATCTATCGATCTATCGATCTATCGATCTAATCGATCTATCGATCTATCGATCTATCGATCTATCGATCTATCGATCTATCGATCT
>JAXIVJ010010423.1:0-47237 GCA_036785665.1 Chirona hameri
GTGGGTGTTGTGGGTGTTGTGGATGTTGTGGGTGTTGTGGGTGTTGTGGGTGTTGTGGATGTTGAGGATGTTGTGGATGTTGTGGGTGTTGTGGGTGTTGTGGGTGTTGTGGGTGTTGTGGGTGTTGTGGGTGTTGTGGGTGTTGTGGGTGTTGTGGGTGTTGTGTGTGTTGTGGGTGTTGTGGGTGTTGTAGGTGTTGTGGGTGTTGTTGGTATTGTGGGTCTTGTGGGTGTTGTGGGTGTTGTGGGTGTTGTGGGTGTTGTGGGTGTTGTGGGTGTTGTTGGTGCTGGTGGCGCTGTTGGTGTTGTTGGTGTGGTTTGTGTTGCTGGTGTTGTTGGTATTGTTTGTGTTGTTGGTATTGTTGGTGTTGTTGGTGCTGTTGGTGTTGTTAGTGTTGTTGGTGTTGTTAGTGTTGTTGGTGTTGTTGGTGTTGTTGGTGTTGTTGGTGTTGTTGGTGGTGTTGGTGTTGTTGGTGGTGTTGATGTTGTTGGTGTTGTTGATGTTGTTGGTGTTGTTGGTGTTGTTGGTGGTGTTGGTAGTGTTGTTGGTGCTGTTGGTGTTGTTGGTGTTGTTGGTGTTGATGGTGGTGTTGGTGTTGTGGGTGTTGTGGATGTTGTGGGTGGTGTGGGTGTTGTGGGTGTTGTGGGTGTTGTGTGTTGTGGATGTTGTGGGTGTTGTGGGTGTTGTGGATGTTGTAGGTATTATGAATGTTGTGTGTGTTATGGGTGATGTGGGTAATGTGGGTGTTGTGGGTGTTGTGGGTATTGTGGGTGCTGGTGGTGATGTTGGTGTTGTTGGTGTTGTTGGTATTACAACGGCTCACCACGCCCGCTCTCGTCCGACTGACGCTTGACTGCACATATACAGTTCTATCGCCGGCCGCAAGGCGGCGCTAGGCGGTGGCCGCAACAACGGTGGTGTCCATAGCAACCAAGACTCATTCTCCGGTCGAGTTATTTTGATCGGCGCGGCATATTTCTTGTAGCGTTTTAGGGAATCTGTCATTTTAAGCTTAATGTTTGTATATATGAATACGTTTTGGGTGGGTATTAGATGATTTTGAATGCGGTGGGCGGTGGGCGGTGGGCGGTGGGCGGTGGGCGGTGGGCGTGGGCGGTGGGCGTGGGCAGTGGGCGTAGTCGGTACGGTGGTGGCGGGGCGGTGCTGTTGGTGTTGTTGGTGTTGTTGGTGTTGTTGGTGTTGTTGGTGTTGTTGGTGTGGTTGGTGTTTCAGTGTTGTTGGTGTTGTTGGTGTTGTTGGTGTTGTTGGTGTTGTTGGTATTGTTGGTATTGTTGGTGTTGTTGGTGTTGTTGGTGCTGGTGGTGCTGTTGATGTTATAGGTTTTGTTTTTTGTTGCTGGTGTTGTTGGTGTTGTTGGTATTGTTGGTGTTGTTGGTGTTGTTGGTTCTGTTGGTGTTGTTGGTGGTGTTGATGTTGGTGTTGTTGTTGGTGTTGTTGGTGGTGTTGTTGTTGGTGTTGTTGGTGGTGTTGTTGGTGTTGTTGGTGTTGTGGGTGTTGTGGGTGTTGTGGATGTTGTGGGTGTTGTGGGTGTTGTGGGTGTTGTGGTGTTGTGAATGTTGTGGGTGTTATGGGTGTTGTGGGTGTTTTGGATGTTGTGGATGTTGTGGATGTTGTGGGTGTTGTGGGTGTTGTGGTGTTGTGGGTGGTGTGAATGCTGTATGTGTGTTATGGGTGTTTTGGGTGTTGTGGGTGTTGTTGGTGTTGTTGGTGTTGTGGGTATTGTGGGTGTTGTGGGTCTTGTGGGTGTTGTGGGTGTTGTGGATGTTGTGGATGTTGTTGGTGCTGGTGGCGCTGTTGGTGTTGTTTGTGTTGCTGGTGTTGGTGTTGTTGGTACTGTTGGTGCTGTTGGTGTAGTTAGTGTTGTTGGTGTTGTTAGTGGTGTTGGTGTTGTTGGTGTTGTTGGTGTTGTTGGTGTTGTTGGTGTTGTTGGTGTTGTTGGTGGTGTGATGTTGTTGGTGTTGCTGGTGGTGTTGGTGGTGTTGGTAGTGTTGTTGGTGTTGTTGGTGTTGTTGGTGTTGTTGGTGTTGTGGGTGTTGTGGGTATTGTGAGTGTTGTGGGTCTTGTGGGTGTTGTGGGTGTTGTGGGTGTTGTGGGTGTTGTGGGTGTTGTTGGTGCTGGTGGCGATGTTGGTGTTGTTGGTGTTGTTTGTGTTGCTGGTGTTGTTGGTGTTGTTGGTGTTGTTGGTGTTGTTGGTGTTGTTGGTGTTGTTGGTGTTGTTGGTGGTGTTGGTATTGTTGGTGGTGTTGGTGTTGTGGGTGTTGTGGATGTTGTGGGTGTTGTGGGTGTTGTGGGTGTTGTGGGTGCTGTGGATGTTTTGGATGTTGTGGATGTTGTGGGTGTTATGGGTGTTGTTGGTGTTGTTGGTGTTGTTGGTGTTGTTGGTGTTGTGGGTGTGGTGGGTGTTGTGGATGTTGTGGATGTTGTGGATGTTGTGGATGTTGTGGGTGTTGTGGGTGTTGTGAATGTTGTGGGTGTTATGTGTGTTGTGGGTGTTGTGGGTGTTGTGGGTGTTGTGGGTATTGTGGGTGTTGTGTGTGTTGTGGGTGTTGTTGGTGGTGTTGGTGTTGTGGGTGTTGTGTGTGTTATGAATGTTGTGGGTGTTATGGGTGTTGTGGGTGTTGTGGGTGTTGTGGGTGTTGTTGGTGTTGTTGGTGTTGTGGGTGTTGTGGGTGTTGTGGGTGTTGTGGGTGTTGTGGGTGTTGTGGGTGTTGTGGGTGTTGTGGGTGTTGTGGGTGTTGTGTGCTTTATGAATGTTGTGGGTGTTATGGGTGTTGTGGGTGTTGTGGGTGTTGTGAATGGGTGGGGTGGGTGTTGTGGGTGTGTGGGTTGTTGGGTGTGGGTGTTGTGGGTGGTGTGTTGGGTGTTGTGGGTGTTGTGGTGTTGTGGTGTGTGGTGGTTGGGTGTTGTGGGTGGTGGTGGTGTTGTTGGTGTGTTGGTGTTGGTGTGGTGTGATGGTGTTGGGTGGTGTGTGGTGTGTTGTTGGTGATGTTGGTGTTATTGGTGTTGTTTGTGTTGCTGGTGTTGTTGGTGTGTTGGTGTTGTTGGTATTGTGGTGTTGTTGGGTGTGTGGTGTTGTTGGAATGTTGATGTTGTTGGTGTTGTTGGTGTTGTTGGTGTTGTTGGTGGTGTTGTTGGTGTTGTTGGTATTGTTGGTAGTTGGTGGTGTTGTTGGTGTTGTTGGTGTTGTTGGTGTTGTTGGTGTTGTGGGTGTGGTGGGTGTTGTGGATGTTGTGGATGTTGTGGATGTTGTGGGTGTTGTGGGTGTTGTGGGTGTTGTGGGTGTTGTGAATGGTGTGGGTGTTATGGGTGTGTGGGTGTTGTGGGTGTTGTTGGTGTTGTGGGTATTGTGGGTGTTGTGGGTGTTGTGGGTGTTGTGGGTGTTGTTGGTGTTGTTGGTGTTGTTGGTGTTGTGGGTGTTGTGTGTGTTATGAATGTTGTGGGTGTTATGGGTGTTGTGGGTGTTGTGGGTGTTGTGAATGGTGTGGGTGTTATGGGTGTTGTGGGTGTTGTGGGTGTTGTTGGTGTTGTGGGTGTTGTGAATGGTGTCGGTGTTATGGGTGTTGTGGGTGTTGTGGGTGTTGTTGGTGTTGTGGGTATTGTGGGTGTGGGTGTTGTGGGTGTTGTGGGTGTTGTGGGTGTTGTGGGTGTTGTGGGTGTTGTGGGTGTTTTGTGTGTTATGAATGTTGTGGTGTTATGGGTGTTGTGGGTGTTGTGGGTGTTGTGGGTGTTGTGGGTGTTGTGGGTGTTGTGGGTGTTGTGGGTGTTGTTGGTGTTGTTGGTGTTGTTGGTGTTGTTGGTGTTGTTGGTGTTGTTGGTGTTGTTGGTGTTGTTGGTGTTGTTGGTGTTGTTGGTGTTGTTGGTGTTGTTGTTGTTGGTTGTTGGTGTTGTTGGTGTTGTTGGTGTTGTTGGTATTGTTGGTGTTGTTGGTGATGTTGGTCTTGTTGGTGTTGTTGGTGATGTTGGTGTTGTTAGTGTTGTTGTTATTGTTGGTGTTGTTGTTATTGTTGTTGTTATTGTTGGTGTTGTTGTTAAGGCGGCCGCACACAAGGCCATTCGGCGCGCTGAGGTCGCGATATTGCTGCGACTTTCCGCGCATTTTTAGCGACTTTCCGCCTTCGCGTCAGCCGAAACGTCAAAGATCGCGGACGAATGTCGTCGACCGGCCATCTGCGGACTGGCGGAAAAAAACTGATTCGAACGAGCTTTTTTTCCGCGGCAGAACGCCGCGGAGCCGCGGACAACAAAATTGATCAGGCTAACAGTGGCGAATCTATGTAAGGCAGAGATACAAATTTTGCACAGCATGCTCTTGCCGCTGTGAAATTTATTATGTAAAAGTTTCGTGGTTCTAAACTTACATCTTCGTCGAACAATGGCCATCATTAATTTACCTTGTGACAGGCCGTAGGCGCAGGTTGCGACATGCTGTAGGTCGGCGGGGCGGAATCTCGCGAGCAGACAGCGCCGAATCCGCCGGAACAAGGACGATATTCAGCGGTATCGACGCGATTTTCCGAGGCGGAATGTTGCAGTATATCGCGCGCCGAATGGCCTAGTGTGCGGCCGCCTTTATTGTAGGTGTTGTTGTTATTGTTGGTGTTGTTGTTATTGTTGGTGTTGTTGTTATTGTTGGTGTTGTTGTTATCGTTGGTTTTGTTGGTGTTGTTGGTGTTGTTGGTGTTGTTGGTGTTGTTGGTATTGTTGGTGGTGTTGGTGTTGTGTGTGTGTTGTGGATGTTGTGGATGTTGTGGGTGTTGTGAGTGTTGTGGGTGTTGTGGGTGTTGTGGATGTTTTTGGATGTTGTGGGTGTTGTGGGTCTTGTGAGTGTTGCGGGTATTGTGGGTGTTGTGGATGTTGTGGGTGTTGTGGGTGTTGTGGGTGTTGTGTGTGTTGTGGGTGTTGTGTGTGTTGTGGGTGTTGTGGGTGTTGTGGGTGTTGTGGGTGTTGTGGGTGTTGTGGGTGTTGTGGGTGTTGTGGGTGTTGTGGGTGTTGTGGGTGTTGTGTGTGTTATGTGTGTTGTGGGTGTTGTTGGTGGTGTTGGTGGTGTTGGTGGTTGATGTTGGTGGTGGTGGTGTTGTTGGTGTTTTTGGTGTTATTGGTGGTGTTGCTGGTGTTGGTGTTGTTGGTGTTGTTGGTGTTGTTGGTGCTGTTGTTGTTATTGGTGTTGTTTGTGTTGCTGGTGTTGGTGTTGTTGGTATTGTTGGTGTTGTTGGTGCTCTTGGTGTTGTTGACAGTGCTGATGTTGTTGGTGTTGTTGGTGTTGTTGGTGTTGTTGGTGTTGTTGGTATTGTTGGTGTTGTTGTTATTGTTGGTTTTGTTGGTGTTGTTGGTGCTGGTGGTGATGTTGATGTTATTGGTGTTTTTTGTGTTGCTGGTGTTGTTGGTGTTGTTGGTATTGTTGGTATTGTTGGTTTTGTTGGTGTTGTTGGTGTTGTTGGTACTGCTGGTGTTGTCGGTGGTGTTGATGTTGTTGGTGTTGTTGGTGTTGTTGGTGGTGTTGGTGTTGTTGGTGTTGTTGGTATTGTTGGTGTTGTTGGTGTTGTTGGTGTTGTTGGTGTTGTTGGTGTTGCGGGTGTTGTGGGTGTTGTGGGAGTTGTGGGTGTTGTGGATGCTGTGGGTGTTGTGGGTGTTGTGGATGTTGAGGATGTTGAGGATGTTGTGGATGTTGTGGATGTTGTGGGTGTTGTGGGTGTTGTGGGTGTTGTGTGTGTTATGGGTGTTGTGGGTGTTATGGGTGTTGTGGGTGTTGTGGGTGTTGTGGGTGTTGTAGGTGTTGTGGGTGTTGTGGGTGTTGTGGGTATTGTGGGTGATGTGGGTGATGTGGGTGTTGTGGGTGTTGTGGGTGTTGTGGGTGTTGTGGGTGTTGTGGGTGTTGTTGGTGCTGGTGGCGCTGTTGGTGTTGTTGGTGTGGTTTGTGTTGTTGGTATTGTTGGTGTTGTTGGTGATGTTGATGCTGTTGGTGTTGTTGGTGTTGTTGGTGTTGTTGTTGTTAGCGTTGTTGGTGTTGTTGGTGTTGGTGTTGTTGGTGTTGTTGGTGTTGTTGGTGGTGTTGATGTTGTTGGTGTTGTTGGTGGTGTTGGTAGTGTTGTTTGTACTGTTGGTGTTGTTGGTGTTGTTGGTGTTGTTGGTGGTGTTGGTGTTGCTGGTGTTGTTGGTGTTGTGGATGTTGTGGGTGGTGTGGGTGTTGTGGGTGTTGTGGGTGTTGTGTGTTGTGGATGTTGTGGGTGTTGTGGGTGTTGTAAATGTTGTAGGTGTTATGAATGGTGTGTGTGTTATGGGTGATGTGGATGTTGTGGGTGTTGTGGGTGTTGTGGGTATTGTGGGTGTTGTGCGTGTTGCGGGTGTTGCGGGTGTTGTGGGTGTTGTGGGTGTTGTGGGCGTTGTGGGTGTTGTGAGTGTTGTGGGTGTTGTGTGTGTTGTGGGTGTTGTTGGTGGTGTTGGTGGTGTTGGTGGGTGATGTTGGTGGTGGTGGTGTTGTTGGTGTTTTTGGTGTTGTTGGTGGTGTTGGTGGTGTTGGTGTTGTTGGTGTTGTTGGTGTTGTTGGTGTTGTTGGTGTTGTTGGTGTTATTGGTGTTATTGGTGTTGTTTGTGTTGCTGGTGTTGTTGGTGTTGTTGGTGTTGTTGGTATTGTTGGTGTTGTTGGTGTTGTTGGTGCTGTCGGTGTTGTTGGTGGTGTTGATGTTGTTGGTGTTATTGGTGTTGTTGGTGTTGTGGGTGTTGTGGACGTTGTGGGTGTTGTGGGTGTTGTGGGTGTTGTGGATGTAGTGGATGTTGTGGATGTTGTGGATGTTGTGGGTGTTGTGGGTGTTGTGTGTTTTGTGAATGTTAAGGGTGTTATGGGTGTTGTGGGTGTTGTTGGTGTTGTGGGTATTGTGGGTGTTGTGGGTGTTGTGGGTGTTGTGGGTGTTGTGGGTGTTGTTGGTGTTGTTTGTGTTGCTGGTGTGGTTGGTGTTGTTGGTATTGTTGGTGTTGTTGGTGTTGTTGGTGTTGTTGGTGTTGTTGGTGTTGTTGGTGTTGTTGGTGTTGTTAGTGTTGTTGGTGTTGTTGGTGTTGTGGGTGTTGTTGGTGTTGTTGGTGTTGTGGGTGTTGTGGGGTTGTGGGTGTTGTGGGTGTTGTTGGTGTTGTTGGTGCTGATGGCGCTGTTGGTGTTGTTGGTGTGGTTTGTGTTGCTGGTGTTGTTGGTATTGTTTGTGTTGTTGGTATTGTTGGTGTTGTTGGTGCTGTTGGTGTTGTTAGTGTTGTTGGTGTTGCTAGTGTTGTTGGTGTTGTTGGTGTTGTTGGTGTTGTTGGTGTTGTTGGTGTTGTTGGTGTTGTTGGTGTTGTTGGTGTTGCTGGTGGTGTTGGTGTTGTTGGTGCTGTTGATGTTGTTGGTGTTGTTGGTGTTGTTGGTGTTGATGATCGTGTTGGTGTTGCTGGTGTTGTTGATGTTGTTGGTGTTGTGGGTGTTGTGGATGTTGTGGGTGTTGTGGGTGTTGTGGGTGTTGTGGGTGTTGTGTGTTGTGGATGTTGTGGGTGTTGTGGGTGTTGTGAATGTTGTAGGTGTTATGAATGTTGTGTGTGTTATGGGTGATGTGGGTGATGTGGGTGTTGTGGGTGTTGTGGGTGTTGTGGGTATTGTGGGTGCTGGTGGTAATGTTGGTGTTGTTGGTGTTGTTGGTGTTGTTGGTATTACAACCGCTCACCACGCCCGCTCTCGTCCGACTGACGCTGGACTGCACATATAAAGTTCTATCGCCGGCCGCAAGGCGGCGCTAGGCGGTGGCCGCAACAACGGTGGTCTCCATAGCAACCAAGACTCATTCTCCGGTCGAGCTATTTTGATCGGCGCGGCATATTTCTTGTAGCGTTTTAGGGAATCTGTCATTTTAAGCTTAATGTTTGTATATATGAATACGTTTTGTGTAAGTATTAAATGATTTTGAATGCGGTTGGCGGTGGGTGGCGGGCGGTGGGCGGTGGCCGGTGGGCGGTGGGCGGTGGGCGGTGAGCGGTGGGCGGTGGGCGGTGGGCGGTGGGCGGTGGGCGTGGGCGGTGGGCGTGGGCGGTGGGCGTGGGCAGTGGGCGTAGTCGGTGGGTGGTGGCGGGGCGGTGATGTTGGTGTTGTTGGTGTTGTCGGTGTTGTTGGTGTTGTTGGTGTGGTTGGTGTTTTAGTGTTGTTGGTGTTGGTGTTGTTGGTGTTGTCGGTGTTGTTGGTGTTGTTGGTATTGTTGGTATTGTTGGTGTTGTTGGTGTTGTTGGTGCTGTTGGTGTTGTTGGTGGTGTTGATGTTGGTGGTGTTGTTGGTGTTGTTGCTGGTGTTATTGTTGGTGTTGTTGGTGTTGTTGGTGTTGTTGGTGTTGTGGGTGTTGTGGATGTTGTGGGTGTTGTGGGTGTTGTGGGTGTTGTGGGTGTTGTGAATGTTGTGGATGTTGTAGATGTTGTGGGTGTTGTGGGTGTTGTGGGTGTTGTGGGTGTTGTGAATGTTGTGTGTGTTATGGGTGTTTTGGGTATTGTGGGTGTTGTTGGTGTTGTTGGCGTTGTGGGTATTGTGGGTGTTGTGGGTCTTGTGGGTGTTGTGGGTGTTGTGGGTGTTGTGAATGGTGTGGGTGTTATGGGTGTTGTGGGTGTTGTGGGTGTTGTTGGTGTTGTGGGTGTTGTGAATGGTGTCGGTGTTATGGGTGTTGTGGGTGTTGTGGGTGTTGTTGGTGTTGTGGGTATTGTGGGTGTTGTGGGTGTTGTGGGTGTTGTGGGTGGTGTGGGTGTTGTGGGTGTTGTGGGTGTTTTGTGTGTTATGAATGTTGTGGGTGTTATGGGTGTTGTGGGTGTTGTGGGTGTTGTGGGTGTTGTGGGTGTTGTGGGTGTTGTGGGTGTTGTGAATGTTGTGGGTGTTATGGGTGTTGTGGGTGTTTTGGATGTTGTGGATGTTGTGGATGTTGTGGGTGTTGTGGGTGTTGTGGGTGTTGTGGGTGGTGTGAATGCTGTATGTGTGTTATGGGTGTTTTGGGTGTTGTGGGTGTTGTTGGTGTTGTTGGTGTTGTGGGTATTGTGGGTGTTGTGGGTCTTGTGGGTGTTGTGGGTGTTGTGGATGTTGTGGATGTTGTTGGTGCTGGTGGCGCTGTTGGTGTTGTTTGTGTTGCTGGTGTTGGTGTTGTTGGTACTGTTGGTGCTGTTGGTGTAGTTAGTGTTGTTGGTGTTGTTAGTGGTGTTGGTGTTGTTGGTGTTGTTGGTGTTGTTGGTGTTGTTGGTGTTGTTGGTGTTGTTGGTGGTGTTGATGTTGTTGGTGTTGCTGGTGGTGTTGGTGGTGTTGGTAGTGTTGTTGGTGTTGTTGGTGTTGTTGGTGTTGTTGGTGTTGTGGGTGTTGTGGGTATTGTGAGTGTTGTGGGTCTTGTGGGTGTTGTGGGTGTTGTGGGTGTTGTGGGTGTTGTGGGTGTTGTTGGTGCTGGTGGCGATGTTGGTGTTGTTGGTGTTGTTTGTGTTGCTGGTGTTGTTGGTGTTGTTGGTGTTGTTGGTGTTGTTGGTGTTGTTGGTGTTGTTGGTGTTGTTGGTGGTGTTGGTATTGTTGGTGGTGTTGGTGTTGTGGGTGTTGTGGATGTTGTGGGTGTTGTGGGTGTTGTGGGTGTTGTGGGTGCTGTGGATGTTTTGGATGTTGTGGATGTTGTGGGTGTTATGGGTGTTGTTGGTGTTGTTGGTGTTGTTGGTGTTGTTGGTGTTGTGGGTGTGGTGGGTGTTGTGGATGTTGTGGATGTTGTGGATGTTGTGGATGTTGTGGGTGTTGTGGGTGTTGTGAATGTTGTGGGTGTTATGTGTGTTGTGGGTGTTGTGGGTGTTGTGGGTGTTGTGGGTATTGTGGGTGTTGTGTGTGTTGTGGGTGTTGTTGGTGGTGTTGGTGTTGTGGGTGTTGTGTGTGTTATGAATGTTGTGGGTGTTATGGGTGTTGTGGGTGTTGTGGGTGTTGTGGGTGTTGTTGGTGTTGTTGGTGTTGTGGGTGTTGTGGGTGTTGTGGGTGTTGTGGGTGTTGTGGGTGTTGTGGGTGTTGTGGGTGTTGTGGGTGTTGTGGGTGTTGTGTGCTTTATGAATGTTGTGGGTGTTATGGGTGTTGTGGGTGTTGTGGGTGTTGTGAATGGTGTGGGTGTTATGGGTGTTGTGGGTGTTGTGGGTGTTGTTGGTGTTGTGGGTGTTGTGAATGGTGTGGGTGTTATGGGTGTTGTGGGTGTTGTTGGTGTTGTTGGTGGTGTTGGTGGGTGATGTTGGTGGTGGTGGTGTTGTTGGTGTTTTTGGTGTTGTTGGTGGTGTTGATGGTGTTGGTGTTGTTGGTGTTGTTGGTGCTGTTGGTGTTATTGGTGTTGTTTGTGTTGCTGGTGTTGTTGGTGTTGTTGGTGTTGTTGGTATTGTTGGTGTTGTTGGTGCTGTTGGTGTTGTTGGCAATGTTGATGTTGTTGGTGTTGTTGGTGTTGTTGGTGTTGTTGGTGGTGTTGTTGGTGTTGTTGGTATTGTTGGTATTGTTGGTGTTGTTGGTGTTGTTGGTGTTGTTGGTGTTGTTGGTGTTGTGGGTGTGGTGGGTGTTGTGGATGTTGTGGATGTTGTGGATGTTGTGGGTGTTGTGGGTGTTGTGGGTGTTGTGGGTGTTGTGAATGGTGTGGGTGTTATGGGTGTTGTGGGTGTTGTGGGTGTTGTTGGTGTTGTGGGTATTGTGGGTGTTGTGGGTGTTGTGGGTGTTGTGGGTGTTGTTGGTGTTGTTGGTGTTGTTGGTGTTGTGTGTGTTGTGTGTGTTATGAATGTTGTGGGTGTTATGGGTGTTGTGGGTGTTGTGGGTGTTGTGAATGGTGTGGGTGTTATGGGTGTTGTGGGTGTTGTGGGTGTTGTTGGTGTTGTGGGTGTTGTGAATGGTGTCGGTGTTATGGGTGTTGTGGGTGTTGTGGGTGTTGTTGGTGTTGTGGGTATTGTGGGTGTTGTGGGTGTTGTGGGTGTTGTGGGTGTTGTGGGTGTTGTGGGTGTTGTGGGTGTTTTGTGTGTTATGAATGTTGTGGGTGTTATGGGTGTTGTGGGTGTTGTGGGTGTTGTGGGTGTTGTGGGTGTTGTGGGTGTTGTGGGTGTTGTGGGTGTTGTTGGTGTTGTTGGTGTTGTTGGTGTTGTTGGTGGTGTTGGTGTTGTTGGTGTTGTTGGTGTTGTTGGTGTTGTTGGTGTTGTTGGTGTTGTTGGTCTTGTTGGTGTTGTTGGTCTTGTTGGTGTTGTTGGTGTTGTTGGTGTTGTTGGTATTGTTGGTGTTGTTGGTGATGTTGGTCTTGTTGGTGTTGTTGGTGATGTTGGTGTTGTTAGTGTTGTTGTTATTGTTGGTGTTGTTGTTATTGTTGTTGTTATTGTTGGTGTTGTTGTTAAGGCGGCCGCACACAAGGCCATTCGGCGCGCTGAGGTCGCGATATTGCTGCGACTTTCCTCGCATTTTTAGCGACTTTCCGCCTTCGCGTCAGCCGAAACGTCAAAGATCGCGGACGAATGTCGTCGACCGGCCATCTGCGGACTGGCGGAAAAAAAACTGATTCGAACGAGCTTTTTTCCGCGGCAGAACGCCGCGGAGCCGCGGACAACAAAATTGATCAGGCTAACAGTGGCGAATCTATGTAAGGCAGAGATACAAATTTTGCACAGCATGCTCTTGCCGCTGTGAAATTTATTATGTAAAAGTTTCGTGGTTCTAAACTTACATCTTCGTCGAACAATGGCCATCATTAATTTACCTTGTGACAGGCCGTAGGCGCAGGTTGCGACATGCTGTAGGTCGGCGGGGCGGAATCTCGCGAGCAGACAGCGCCGAATCCGCCGGAACAAGGACGATATTCAGCGGTATCGACGCGATTTTCCGAGGCGGAATGTTGCAGTATATCGCGCGCCGAATGGCCTAGTGTGCGGCCGCCTTTATTGTTGGTGTTGTTGTTATTGTTGGTGTTGTTGTTATTGTTGGTGTTGTTGTTATTGTTGTTGTTGTTGTTATCGTTGGTTTTGTTGGTGTTGTTGGTGTTGTTGGTGTTGTTGGTGTTGTTGGTATTGTTGGTGGTGTTGGTGTTGTGTGTGTGTTGTGGATGTTGTGGATGTTGTGGGTGTTGTGAGTGTTGTGGGTGTTGTGGGTGTTGTGGATGTTTTTGGATGTTGTGGGTGTTGTGGGTCTTGTGAGTGTTGCGGGTATTGTGGGTGTTGTGGATGTTGTGGGTGTTGTGGGTGTTGTGGGTGTTGTGTGTGTTGTGGGTGTTGTGTGTGTTGTGGGTGTTGTGGGTGTTGTGGGTGTTGTGGGTGTTGTGGGTGTTGTGGGTGTTGTGGGTGTTGTGGGTGTTGTGGGTGTTGTGGGTGTTGTGGGTGTTGTGGGTGTTGTGGGTGTTGTGTGTGTTGTGGGTGTTGTTGGTGGTGTTGGTGGTGTTGGTGGTTCATGTTGGTGGTGGTGGTGTTGTTGGTGTTTTTGGTGTTGTTGGTGGTGTTGCTGGTGTTGGTGTTGTTGGTGTTGTTGGTGTTGTTGGTGCTGTTGTTGTTATTGGTGTTGTTTGTGTTGCTGGTGTTGGTGTTGTTGGTATTGTTGGTGTTGTTGGTGCTCTTGGTGTTGTTGACAGTGCTGATGTTGTTGGTGTTGTTGGTGTTGTTGGTATTGTTGGTGTTGTTGTTATTGTTGGTTTTGTTGGTGTTGTTGGTGCTGGTGGTGATGTTGATGTTATTGGTGTTGTTTGTGTTGCTGGTGTTGTTGGTGTTGTTGGTATTGTTGGTATTGTTGGTTTTGTTGGTGTTGTTGGTGTTGTTGGTACTGCTGGTGTTGTCGGTGGTGTTGATGTTGTTGGTGTTGTTGGTGTTGTTGGTGGTGTTGGTGTTGTTGGTGTTGTTGGTATTGTTGGTGTTGTTGGTGTTGTTGGTGTTGTTGGTGTTGTTGGTGTTGCGGGTGTTGTGGGTGTTGTGGGAGTTGTGGGTGTTGTGGATGCTGTGGGTGTTGTGGGTGTTGTGGATGTTGAGGATGTTGAGGATGTTGTGGATGTTGTGGATGTTGTGGGTGTTGTGGGTGTTGTGGGTGTTGTGTGTGTTATGGGTGTTGTGGGTGTTATGGGTGTTGTGGGTGTTGTGGGTGTTGTGGGTGTTGTAGGTGTTGTGGGTGTTGTGGGTGTTGTGGGTATTGTGGGTGATGTGGGTGATGTGGGTGTTGTGGGTGTTGTGGGTGTTGTGGGTATTGTGGGTGTTGTGGGTGTTGTTGGTGCTGGTGGCGCTGTTGGTGTTGTTGGTGTGGTTTGTGTTGTTGGTATTGTTGGTGTTGTTGGTGATGTTGATGCTGTTGGTGTTGTTTGTGTTGTTGGTGTTGTTGTTGTTAGCGTTGTTGGTGTTGTTGGTGTTGGTGTTGTTGGTGTTGTTGGTGTTGTTGGTGGTGTTGATGTTGTTGGTGTTGTTGGTGGTGTTGGTAGTGTTGCTTGTACTGTTGGTGTTGTTGGTGTTGTTGGTGTTGTTGGTGGTGTTGGTGTTGCTGGTGTTGTTGGTGTTGTGGATGTTGTGGGTGGTGTGGGTGTTGTGGGTGTTGTGGGTGTTGTGTGTTGTGGATGTTGTGGGTGTTGTGGGTGTTGTAAATGTTGTAGGTGTTATGAATGGTGTGTGTGTTATGGGTGATGTGGATGTTGTGGGTGTTGTGGGTGTTGTGGGTATTGTGGGTGTTGTGCGTGTTGCGGGTGTTGCGGGTGTTGTGGGTGTTGTGGGTGTTGTGGGCGTTGTGGGTGTTGTGAGTGTTGTGGGTGTTGTGTGTGTTGTGGGTGTTGTTGGTGGTGTTGGTGGTGTTGGTGGGTGATGTTGGTGGTGGTGGTGTTGTTGGTGTTTTTGGTGTTGTTGGTGGTGTTGGTGGTGTTGGTGTTGTTGGTGTTGTTGGTGTTGTTGGTGTTGTTGGTGTTGTTGGTGTTATTGGTGTTATTGGTGTTGTTTGTGTTGCTGGTGTTGTTGGTGTTGTTGGTGTTGTTGGTATTGTTGGTGTTGTTGGTGTTGTTGGTGCTGTCGGTGTTGTTGGTGGTGTTGATGTTGTTGGTGTTATTGGTGTTGTTGGTGTTGTGGGTGTTGTGGACGTTGTGGGTGTTGTGGGTGTTGTGGGTGTTGTGGATGTAGTGGATGTTGTGGATGTTGTGGATGTTGTGGGTGTTGTGGGTGTTGTGTGTTTTGTGAATGTTAAGGGTGTTATGGGTGTTGTGGGTGTTGTTGGTGTTGTGGGTATTGTGGGTGTTGTGGGTGTTGTGGGTGTTGTGGGTGTTGTGGGTGTTGTTGGTGTTGTTTGTGTTGCTGGTGTGGTTGGTGTTGTTGGTATTGTTGGTGTTGTTGGTGTTGTTGGTGTTGTTGGTGTTGTTGGTGTTGTTGGTGTTGTTGGTGTTGTTAGTGTTGTTGGTGTTGTTGGTGTTGTGGGTGTTGTTGGTGTTGTTGGTGTTGTGGGTGTTGTGGGGTTGTGGGTGTTGTGGGTGTTGTTGGTGTTGTTGGTGCTGATGGCGCTGTTGGTGTTGTTGGTGTGGTTTGTGTTGCTGGTGTTGTTGGTATTGTTTGTGTTGTTGGTATTGTTGGTGTTGTTGGTGCTGTTGGTGTTGTTAGTGTTGTTGGTGTTGCTAGTGTTGTTGGTGTTGTTGGTGTTGTTGGTGTTGTTGGTGTTGTTGGTGTTGTTGGTGTTGTTGGTGTTGTTGGTGTTGCTGGTGGTGTTGGTGTTGTTGGTGCTGTTGATGTTGTTGGTGTTGTTGGTGTTGTTGGTGTTGATGATGGTGTTGGTGTTGCTGGTGTTGTTGATGTTGTTGGTGTGGTGGGTGTTGTGGATGTTGTGGGTGTTGTGGGTGTTGTGGGTGTTGTGGGTGTTGTGTGTTGTGGATGTTGTGGGTGTTGTGGGTGTTGTGAATGTTGTAGGTGTTATGAATGTTGTGTGTGTTATGGGTGATGTGGGTGATGTGGGTGTTGTGGGTGTTGTGGGTGTTGTGGGTATTGTGGGTGCTGGTGGTAATGTTGGTGTTGTTGGTGTTGTTGGTGTTGTTGGTATTACAACCGCTCACCACGCCCGCTCTCGTCCGACTGACGCTGGACTGCACATATAAAGTTCTATCGCCGGCCGCAAGGCGGCGCTAGGCGGTGGCCGCAACAACGGTGGTCTCCATAGCAACCAAGACTCATTCTCCGGTCGAGCTATTTTGATCGGCGCGGCATATTTCTTGTAGCGTTTTAGGGAATCTGTCATTTTAAGCTTAATGTTTGTATATATGAATACGTTTTGTGTGGGTATTAAATGATTTTGAATGCGGTGGGCGGTGGGTGGCGGGCGGTGGGCGGTGGCCGGTGGGCGGTGGGCGGTGGGCGGTGAGCGGTGGGCGGTGGGCGGTGGGCGGTGGGCGTTGGGCGTGGGCGGTGGGCGTGGGCGGTGGGCGTGGGCAGTGGGCGTAGTCGGTGGGTGGTGGCGGGGCGGTGATGTTGGTGTTGTTGGTGTTGTCGGTGTTGTTGGTGTTGTTGGTGTGGTTGGTGTTTTAGTGTTGTTGGTGTTGGTGTTGTTGGTGTTGTCGGTGTTGTTGGTGTTGTTGGTATTGTTGGTATTGTTGGTGTTGTTGGTGTTGTTGGTGCTGTTGGTGTTGTTGGTGGTGTTGATGTTGGTGGTGTTGTTGGTGTTGTTGGTGGTGTTATTGTTGGTGTTGTTGGTGTTGTTGGTGTTGTTGGTGTTGTGGGTGTTGTGGATGTTGTGGGTGTTGTGGGTGTTGTGGGTGTTGTGGGTGTTGTGAATGTTGTGGATGTTGTAGATGTTGTGGGTGTTGTGGGTGTTGTGGGTGTTGTGGGTGTTGTGAATGTTGTGTGTGTTATGGGTGTTTTGGGTGTTGTGGGTGTTGTTGGTGTTGTTGGCGTTGTGGGTATTGTGGGTGTTGTGGGTCTTGTGGGTGTTGTGGGTGTTGTGGGTGTTGTTGGTGCTGGTGGCGCTGTTGGTGTTGTTGGTGTTGCTGGTGTTGTTGGTGTTGTTGGTACTGTTGGTGCTGTTGGTGTTGTTAGTGTTGTTGGTGTTGTTGGTGTTGTTAGTGTTGTTGGTGTTGTTGGTGTTGTTGATGTTGTTGGTGTTGTGGGTGTTGTGGGTGTTGTGGATGTTGTGGATGTTGTGGGTGGTGTGGGTGGTGTGGGTGTTGTGAATGTTGTGGGTGTTATGGGTGTTATGGGTGTTGTGGGTGTTGTGGGTGTTGTGGGTGTTGCGGGTATTGTGGGTGTTGTGGGTGTTGTGGGTGTTGTGGGTGTTGTAGGTGTTCTGGGTGTTGTGGGTGTTGTGAGTGTTGTGTGTGTTGTGGGTGTTGTTGGTGGTGTTGGTGGTGTTGGTGGTGTTGGTGGGTGATGTTGGTGGTGGTGGTGTTATTGGTGTTTTTGGTGTTGTTGGTGGTGTTTTTGGTGTTGTTGGTAGTGTTGATGGTGTTGGTGTTATTGGTGTTGTTGGTGCTGTTGGTGTTGTTTGTTTTGCTGGTGTTGTTGGTGTTGTTGGTGTTGTTGGTGTTGTTGGTATTGTTGGTGTTGTTGGTGCTGTTGGTGTTGTTGGCAATGTTGATGTTGTTGGTGTTGTTGGTGTTGTTGTTGGTGTTGTTGGTGTTGTTGTTGGTGTTGTTGGTGTTGTTGGTGGTGTTGTTGGTGTTGTTGGTGTTGTTGGTATTGTTGGTGTTGTTGGTGTTGTTGGTGTTGTTGGTGTTTTTGGTGTTGTTGGTGTTGTTGGTGTTGTTAGTGTTATTGGTGTTGTGGGTGTGGTGGGTGTTGTGGATGTTGTGGATGTTGTGGATGTTGTGGGTGTTGTGGGTGTTGTGAATGTTGTGGGTGTTATGGGTGTTGTGGGTGTTGTGGGTGTTGTTGGTGTTGTGTGTATTGTGGGTGTTGTGGGTCTTGTGGGTGTTGTGGGTGTTGTGGGTGGTGTTGGTGGTGTTGGTGTTGTGGATGTTGTGGGTGTTGTGGGTGTTGTGGGTGTTGTGGATGTTTTGGATGTTGTGGGTGTTGTGGGTGTTGTGGGTGTTGTGAGTGTTGTGAGTGTTGCGGGTATTGTGGGTGTTGTGGGTGTTGTGGGTGTTGTGTGTGTTGTGTGTGTTGTGAGTGTTGGTGGTGTTGGTGGTTGATGTTGGTGGTGGTGGTGTTGTTGGTGTTTTTGGTGTTGTTGGTGGTGTTGCTGGTGTTGGTGTTGTTGGTGTTGTTGGTGTTGTTGGTGCTGTTGGTGTTATTGGTGCTGTTTGTGTTGCTGGTGTTGTTGGTGTTGTTGGTGTTGTTGGTATTGTTGGTGTTGTTGGTGTTGTGGGTGTTGTGGATGTTGTGGGTGTTGTGGGTGTTGTGGATGTTTTGGATGTTTTGGATGTTGTGGGTGTTGTGGGTGTTGTGGGTGTTGTGAATGTTGTGGGTGTTATGGGTGTTGTGGGTGTTGTGGGTGTTGTGGGTATTGCGGGTGTTGTTGGTGTTGTGGGTTTTGTGGGTGTTGTGGGTGTTGTGGGTGTTGTGGGTGTTGTGGGTGTTGTGGGTGTTGTGGGTGTTGTGGGTGTTGTGGGTTTTGTGGGTGTTGTGGGTGTTGTGGGTGTTGTGGGTGTTGTTGGTGGTGTTGGTGGTGTTGGTGGGTGATGTTGGTGGTGGTGTTTTTGGTGTTTTTGGTGTTGTTGGTGGTGTTAGTGTTGTTGGTGTTGTTGTTAGTGTTTTTGACGTTGTTGGTGTTGTTGGTGTGGTTGGTGTTGTTGGTATTACAACCGTTAACCACGCCCGCTCTCGTCCGACTGACGCTGGACTGCACATATACAGTTCTATCGCCGGCCGCAAGGCGGCGCTAGGCGGTGGCCGCAACAACGGTGGTCTCCATAGCAACCAAGACTCATTCTCCGGTGGAGTTATTTTGATCGGCGCGGCATATTTCTTGTAGCGTTTTACGGAATCTTGTCATTTTAAGCTTAATGTTTGTATATATGAATACGTTTTGGGTGGGTATTTGATGATTTTGAATGCACTTTACGGCTGATTTATATCGCTTAGAACACATTTTTTGTTGACGGTACGGCAGTTTGCAAAATTGACGTTGGAAAAAATTGGTAATGGGCATGTTACAGGCGGATTTTAGCACTGAAATATATATTTAGAACGTTAATTTATACATGCATTTTAGAGACGATGCCTAGGCCTACACATTGGCAAAGTTTCATCACTTCACGTCCCATTAGTTCCAAGCACTGATTTGAATCGTGAAAAAAACTTGATAAAAGCCTAAATTGCAGCTGTTTAGCGATTAACTTTGCACGTGCAACGCGTCACTGATGGACCGACAGTGGATATTCCGTGCCGCTTCTTCCTCTACACATCTGTATATTTGGCTTGTCGGTGCGACTTGTGGGTGCCGAAATATCAGCCAGGTATGCAATAAAGTTTGTTCGATAATTTCGTACGCGGCGTTTTCGCTAATTAGTTCATTGTCAATGGAGGAATCGTCCGTTTTTGCATGCGGCGCCACGAACAAACGACGCACCCGAAAGTGATGGGACCCAAAGTTTAAGATGAAGAGCTACCTGTTGCGTCGATTGGTTTTTGTCACGACGCTCCAAGTGCCTTAGTCCCTGAGCTATTAAGATTATAAAAACACAACAGGTGAGGCAAGCGACCTCAGCAGGAATGTCCATAGGCATAGTGCTGAAGAAAGTCGACAATAGGCTAAGCCTGAGTGCTCGGGCAATTGGCTAAGCCTGAGCGCGTAGACAATACTCCTTTTATAATAGAGTACTAGATGGGTGTAATGTATATAGCCTGCAATTTATATAGCCTGCAATTTATATAGCCTGCAATTTATATATCCTGCAATTTATATAGCCTGCAATTGATATAGCCAGCTAATTTATATAGCAGGCGAGCGTGGCGGACGTGGCGGCGGTGGCGGGCGTTGGTGGGTGATGGCGGGGTGGTGTCGGGGTGGTGTCGGGGCGGTGGGCGTGGGCGGTGGGCGTTGGCTAGTGGCGTGTGCGGTGGGCGGTGGGCGGTGGACGGTGGGTGTGGACGGTGGGCGTGGGCAATGGGCGTGGGCGGTGGGCGTAGTCGGTGGGTGGTGGCGGGGTGGTGGTGTTGGTGTTGTTAGTGTTGTTATGTTGTTGGTGTTGTTGGTATTGTTGGTGTTGTTGGTGTTGTTGGTGTTGTTGGTGTTGTTGTTATTGTTGGTTTTGTTGGTGTTGTTGGTGCTGGTGGTGATGTTGATGTTATTGGTGTTGTTTGTGTTGCTGGTGTTGTTGGTGTTGTTGGTGTTGTTGGTATTGTTGGTATTGTTGGTGTTGTTGGTGTTGTTGGTACTGTTGGTGTTGTCGGTGGTGTTGATGTTGTTGGTGTTGTTGGTGTTGTTGGTGTTGTTGGTGTTGTTGGTGTTGTTGGTGTTGTTGGTGTTGTTGGTGTTGTGGGTGTTGTGGGTATTGTGGGTCTTGTGGTTGTTGTGGGTGTTGTGGGTGTTGTGGGTGTTGTGGGTGTTGTGGGTGTTGTGGGTGTTGTTGGTGCTGGTGGCGCTGTTGGTGTTGTTGGTGTGGTTTTTGTTGCCGGTGTTGTTGGTATTGTTTGTGTTGTTGGTATTGTTGGTGTTGTTGGTGCTGTTGGTGTTGTTAGTGTTGTTGGTGTTGTTAGTGTTGTTGGTGTTGTTGGTGTTGTTGGTGGTGTTGGTGGTGTTGGTGTTGTTGGTGTTGTTGGTGGTGTTGGTGTTGTTGGTGGTGTTGATGTTGTTGGTGGTGTTGATGTTGTTGGTGTTGTTGGTGTTGTTGGTGGTGTTGGTAATGTTGTTGGTGTTGTTGGTGGTGTTGGTGTTGATGGTGGTGTTGGTGTTGCTGGTGTTGTTGGTGTTGTTGGTGTTGTTGGTGTTGTGGATGTTGTGGGTGGTGTGGGTGTTGTGGGTGTTGTGGGTGTTGTGGATGTTGTGGGTGTTGTGGGTGTTGTGGGCGTTGTGGATGTTTTAGGTATTATGCATGTTGTGTGTGTTATGGGTGATGTGGGTGATGTGGGTGTTGTGGGTGTTGTGGGTATTGTTGGTGTTGTTGGTGTTGTGGGTGTTGTGGATGTTGTGGGTGTTGTGGGTGTTGTGGATGTTTTGGATGTTTTGGATGTTGTGGGTGTTGTGGGTGTTGTGGGTGTTGTGGGTGTTGTGGGTGTTGTGGGTGTTGTGAATGTTGTGGGTGTTATGGGTGTTGTGGGTGTTGTGGGTGTTGTGGGTGTTGTGGGTATTGCGGGTGTTGTGGGTGTTGTGGGTGTTGTGGGTGTTGTGGGTGTTGTGGGTGTTGTGGGTGTTGTGGGTGTTGTGGGTGTTGTGGGTGTTGTTGGTGGTGTTGGTGGTGTTGGTGGGTGATGTTGGTGGTGGTGGTGTTTTTGGTGTTTTTGGTGTTGTTGGTGGTGTTGGTGTTGTTGGTGTTGTTGTTAGTGTTTTTGACGTTGTTGGTGTTGTTGGTGTTGTTGGTATTACAACCGCTCACCACGCCCGCTCTCGTCCGACTGACGCTTGACTGCACATATACAGTTCTATCGCCGGCCGCAAGGCGGCGCTAGGCGGTGGCCGCAACAACGGTGGTGTCCATAGCAACCAAGACTCATTCTGCGGTCGAGTTATTTTGATCGGCGCGGAATATTTCTTGTAGCGTTTTAGGGAATCTATCATTTTTAGCTTAATGTTTGTATATATGAATACGTTTTGGGTGGGTATTAGATGATTTTGAATGCGGTGGGCGGTGGGCGGTGGGCGGTGGGCGGTGGGCGGTGAGCGGTGGGCGTGGGCGGTGGGCGTGGGCGGTGGGCATGGGCGGTGGGCGTGGGCAGTGGGTGTAGTCGGTGGGTGGTGGCGGGGCGGTGCTGTTGGTGTTGTTGGTGTTGTTGGTGTTGTTGGTGTTGTTGGTGTTGTTGGTGTTTTAGTGTTGTTGGTGTTGTTGGTGTTGTTGGTGTTGTTGGTGTTGTTGGTATTGTTGGTGTTGTTGGTGTTGTTGGTGCTGGTGGTGCTGTTGATGTTATAGGTTTTGTTTTTTGTTGCCGGTGTTGTTGGTGTTGTTGATATTGTTGGTGTTGTTGGTGTTGTTGGTGTTGTTGGTGTTGTTGGTGGTGTTGATGTTGGTGGTGTTGTTGGTGTTGTTGGTGGTGTTGTTGTTGGTGTTGTTGGTGTTGTTGGTGTTGTTGGTGTTGTGGGTGTTGTGGATGTTGTGGGTGTTGTGGGTGTTGTGGGTGTTGTGGGTGTTGTGAATGTTGTGGGTGTTATGGGTGTTGTGGGTGTTGTGGATGTTGTGGATGTTGTGGATGTTGTGGGTGTTGTGGGTGTTGTGGGTGTTGTGGGTGGTGTGAATGTTGTGGGTGTGTTATGGGTGTTTTGGGTGTTGTGGTTGTTGTGGGTGTTGTTGGTGTTGTGGGTATTGTGGGTGTTGTGGGTCTTGTGGGTGTTGTGGGTGTTGTGGGTGTTGTTGGTGCTGGTGGCGCTGTTGGTGTTGTTGGTGTGGTTTGTGTTGCCGGTGTTGTTGGTATTGTTTGTGTTGTTGGTATTGTTGGTGTTGTTGGTGCTGTTGGTGTTGTTAGTGTTGTTGGTGTTGTTAGTGTTGTTGGTGTTGTTGGTGTTGTTGGTGGTGTTGGTGGTGTTGGTGTTGTTGGTGTTGTTGGTGGTGTTGGTGTTGTTGGTGGTGTTGATGTTGTTGGTGTTGTTGGTGTTGTTGGTGGTGTTGTTGTTGGTGTTGTTGGTGTTGTTGGTGTTGTTGGTGTTGTTGGTGTTGTGGGTGTTGTGGGTGTTGTGGGTGTTGTGGATGTTGTGGATGTTGTGGGTGGTGTGGGTGGTGTGGGTGTTGTGAATGTTGTGGGTGTTATGGGTGTTATGGGTGTTGTGGGTGTTGTGGGTGTTGCGGGTATTGTGGGTGTTGTGGGTGTTGTGGGTGTTGTGGGTGTTGTAGGTGTTCTGGGTGTTGTGGGTGTTGTGAGTGTTGTGTGTGTTGTGTGTGTTGTTGGTGGTGTTGGTGGTGTTGGTGGTGTTGGTGGGTGATGTTGGTGGTGGTGGTGTTATTGGTGTTTTTGGTGTTGTTGGTGGTGTTTTTGGTGTTGTTGGTGGTGTTGATGGTGTTGGTGTTATTGGTGTTGTTGGTGCTGTTGGTGTTGTTTGTTTTGCTGGTGTTGTTGGTGTTGTTGGTGTTGTTGGTGTTGTTGGTATTGTTGGTGTTGTTGGTGCTGTTGGTGTTGTTGGCAATGTTGATGTTGTTGGTGTTGTTGGTGTTGTTGTTGGTGTTGTTGGTGTTGTTGTTGGTGTTGTTGGTGTTGTTGGTGGTGTTGTTGGTGTTGTTGGTGTTGTTGGTATTGTTGGTGTTGTTGGTGTTGTTGGTGTTGTTGGTGTTTTTGGTGTTGTTGGTGTTGTTGGTGTTGTTAGTGTTATTGGTGTTGTGGGTGTGGTGGGTGTTGTTGGGGCTGTTGGTGTTATTGGTGCTGTTTGTGTTGCTGGTGTTGTTGGTGTTGTTGGTGTTGTTGGTATTGTTGGTGTTGTTGGTGTTGTGGGTGTTGTGGATGTTGTGGGTGTTGTTGGTGTTGTGTGTATTGTGGGTGTTGTGGGTCTTGTGGGTGTTGTGGGTGTTGTGGGTGGTGTTGGTGGTGTTGGTGTTGTGGATGTTGTGGGTGTTGTGGGTGTTGTGGGTGTTGTGGATGTTTTGGATGTTGTGGGTGTTGTGGGTGTTGTGGGTGTTGTGAGTGTTGTGAGTGTTGCGGGTATTGTGGGTGTTGTGGGTGTTGTGGGTGTTGTGTGTGTTGTGTGTGTTGTGAGTGTTGGTGGTGTTGGTGGTTGATGTTGGTGGTGGTGGTGTTGTTGGTGTTTTTGGTGTTGTTGGTGGTGTTGCTGGTGTTGGTGTTGTTGGTGTTGTTGGTGTTGTTGGGGCTGTTGGTGTTATTGGTGCTGTTTGTGTTGCTGGTGTTGTTGGTGTTGTTGGTGTTGTTGGTATTGTTGGTGTTGTTGGTGTTGTGGGTGTTGTGGATGTTGTGGGTGTTGTGGGTGTTGTGGATGTTTTGGATGTTTTGGATGTTGTGGGTGTTGTGGGTGTTGTGGGTGTTGTGAATGTTGTGGGTGTTATGGGTGTTGTGGGTGTTGTGGGTGTTGTGGGTATTGCGGGTGTTGTTGGTGTTGTGGGTGTTGTGGGTGTTGTGGGTGTTGTGGGTGTTGTGGGTGTTGTGGGTGTTGTGGGTGTTGTGGGTGTTGTGGGTGTTGTGGGTTTTGTGGGTGTTGTGGGTGTTGTGGGTGTTGTGGGTGTTGTTGGTGGTGTTGGTGGTGTTGGTGGGTGATGTTGGTGGTGGTGTTTTTGGTGTTTTTGGTGTTGTTGGTGGTGTTAGTGTTGTTGGTGTTGTTGTTAGTGTTTTTGACGTTGTTGGTGTTGTTGGTGTTGTTGGTGTTGTTGGTATTACAACCGTTAACCACGCCCGCTCTCGTCCGACTGACGCTGGACTGCACATATACAGTTCTATCGCCGGCCGCAAGGCGGCGCTAGGCGGTGGCCGCAACAACGGTGGTCTCCATAGCAACCAAGACTCATTCTCCGGTGGAGTTATTTTGATCGGCGCGGCATATTTCTTGTAGCGTTTTACGGAATCTTGTCATTTTAAGCTTAATGTTTGTATATATGAATACGTTTTGGGTGGGTATTTGATGATTTTGAATGCACTTTACGGCCATGTGATTTATATCGCTTAGAACACATTTTTTGTTGACGGTACGGCAGTTTGCAAAATTGACGTTGGAAAAAATTGGTAATGGGCATGTTACAGGCGGATTTTAGCACTGAAATATATATTTAGAACGTTAATTTATACATGCATTTTAGAGACGATGCCTAGGCCTACACATTGGCAAAGTTTCATCACTTCACGTCCCATTAGTTCCAAGCACTGATTTGAATCGTGAAAAAAACTTGATAAAAGCCTAAATTGCAGCTGTTTAGCGATTAACTTTGCACGTGCAACGCGTCACTGATGGACCGACAGTGGATATTCCGTGCCGCTTCTTCCTCTACACATCTGTATTTTTGGCTTGTCGGTGCGACTTGTGGGTGCCGAAATATCAGCCAGGTATGCAATAAAGTTTGTTCGATAATTTCGTACGCGGCGTTTTCGCTAATTAGTTCATTGTCAATGGAGGAATCGTCCGTTTTTGCATGCGGCGCCACGAACAAACGACGCACCCGAAAGTGATGGGACCCAAAGTTTAAGATGAAGAGCTACCTGTTGCGTCGATTGGTTTTTGTCACGACGCTCCAAGTGCCTTAGTCCCTGAGCTATTAAGATTATAAAAACAGACAACAGGTGAGGCAAGCGACCTCAGCAGGAATGTCCATAGGCATAGTGCTGAAGAAAGTCGACAATAGGCTAAGCCTGAGTGCTCGGGCAATTGGCTAAGCCTGAGCGCGTAGACAATACTCCTTTTATAATAGAGTACTAGATGGGTGTAATGTATATAGCCTGCAATTTATATAGGCTGCAATTTATATAGCCTGCAATTTATATAGCCTGCAATTTATATAGCCTGCAATTGATATAGCCAGCTAATTTATATAGCAGGCGAGCGTGGTGGACGTGGCGGCGGTGGCGGGCGTTGGTGGGTGCTGGCGGGGTGGTGTCGGGGTGGTGTCGGGGCGGTGGGCGTGGGCGGTGGGCGTTGGCTAGTGGCGTGTGCGGTGGGCGGTGGGCAGTGGGCGGTGGACGGTGGACGGTGGGCGGTGGGCGTGGGCGGTGGGTGTGGGCGGTGGGCGTGGGCAATGGGCGTGGGCGGTGGGCGTAGTCGGTGGGTGGTGGCGGGGTGGTGGTGTTGGTGGTGTTGTTGTTGTTGGTGTTGTTGGTGTTGTTGGTGTTGTTGGTGTTGTTGTTATTGTTGGTTTTGTTGGTGTTGTTGGTGCTGGTGGTGATGTTGATGTTATTGGTGTTGTTTGTGTTGCTGGTGTTGTTGGTATTGTTGGTATTGTTGGTGTTGTTGGTGTTGTTGGTGTTGTTGGTACTGTTGGTGTTGTCGGTGGTGTTGATGTTGTTGGTGTTGTTGGTGTTGTTGGTGGTGTTGGTGTTGTTGGTGTTGTTGGTGTTGTTGGTGTTGTTGGTATTGCGGGGGTTGTGGGTGTTGTGGGAGTTGTGGGTGTTGTGGATGTTGTGGGTATTGTGGGTGTTGTGGGTGTTGTGGATGTTGAGGATGTTGTGGATGTTGTGGGTGTTGTGGGTGTTGTGGGTGTTGTGTGTGTTGTGGGTGTTATCGGTGTTGTGGGTGTTGTGGGTGTTGTAGGTGTTGTGGGTGTTGTGGGTATTGTGGGTGTTGTGGGTGTTGTGGGTGTTGTGGGTGTTGTGGGTGTTGTTGGTGCTGGTGGCGCTGTTGGTGTTGTTGGTGTGGTTTGTGTTGTTGGTGTTGTTGGTATTGTTTGTGTTCTTGGTATTGTTTGTGTTGTTGGTATTGTTGGTGTCTTTGGTGATGTTGGTGTTGTTGGTGTTGTTGGTGTTGTTGGTGTTGTTGGTGTTGTTGGTGTTGTTAGTGTTGTTGGTGTTGTTGGCGTTGTTGGTGTTGTTGGTGTTGTTGGTGGTGTTGGTGTTGTTGGTGGTGTTGATGTTGTTGGTGTTGTTGGTGGTGTTGGTAGTGTTGTTTGTGCTGTTGGTGTTGTTGGTGTTGTTGGTGGTGTTGGTGTTGCTGGTGTTGTTGGTGTTGTGGATGTTGTGGGTGGTGTGAGTGTTGTGGGTGTTGTGGGTGTTGTGTGTTGTGGATGTTGTGGGTGTTGTGGGTGTTGTAAATGTTGTAGGTGTTATGAATGTTGTGTGTGTTATGGGTGATGTGGATGTTGTAGGTGTTGTGGGTGTTGTGGGTGTTGTGGGTGTTGTGGGTGTTGCGAGTGTTGCGGATGTTGCGGGTGTTGCGGGTGTTGTGGGTGTTGTGGGTGTTGTGGGTGTTGTGGGCGTTGTGGGTGTTGTGAGTGTTGTGGGTGTTGTGTGTGTTGTGGGTGTTGTTGGTGGTGTTGGTGGTGTTGGTGGGTGATGTTGGTGGTGGTGGTGTTGTTGGTGTTTTTGGTGTTGTTGGTGGAGTTGGTGGTGCTGGTGTTGTTGGTGTTGTTGGTGTTGTTGGTGCTGTTGGTGTTATTGGTGTTATTGGTGTTGTTTGTGTTGCTGGTGTTGTTGGTGTTGTTGGTGTTGTTGGTATTGTTGGTGTTGTTCGTGTTGTTGGTGCTGTCGGTGTTGTTGGTGGTGTTGATGTTGTTGATGTTGTTGGTGTTATTGGTGTTGTTGGTGTTGTTGATGTTGTTGGTGGTGTTGTTGGTGTTGTTGGTTTTGTTGGTGTTGTTGGTGGTGTTGGTGTTGTTGGTGTTGTTGGTGTTGTGGGTGTTGTGGACGTTGTGGGTGTTGTGGGTGTTGTGGGTGTTGTGGATGTTGTGGATGTTGTGGATGTTGTGGGTGTTGTGGGTGTTGTGTGTTTTGTGAATGTTAAGGGTGTTATGGGTGTTGTGGGTGTTGTTGGTGTTGTGGGTATTGTGGGTGTTGTGGGTGTTGTGGGTGTTGTGGGTGTTGTGGGTGTTGTGGGTGTTGTGGGTGTTGTGGGTGTAGTGGGTGTTGTGGGTGTTGTGGGTGTTGTTGGTGTTGTTTGTGTTGCTGGTGTGGTTGGTGTTGTTAGTATTGTTGGTGTTGTTGGTGTTGTTGGTGTTGTTGGTGTTGTGGATGTTGTGGGTGGTGTGGGTGTTGTGGGTGTTGTGGGTGTTGTGGATGTTGTGGGTGTTGTGGGTGTTGTGGGTGTTGTGGATGTTTTAGGTATTATGCATGTTGTGTGTTATGGGTGATGTGGGTGATGTGGGTGTTGTGGGTGTTGTGGGTATTGTTGGTGTTGTTGGTGTTGTGGGTGTTGTGGATGTTGTGGGTGTTGTGGGTGTTGTGGATGTTTTGGATGTTTTGGATGTTGTGGGTGTTGTGGGTGTTGTGGGTGTTGTGGGTGTTGTGGGTGTTGTGGGTGTTGTGAATGTTGTGGGTGTTATGGGTGTTGTGGGTGTTGTGGGTGTTGTGGGTGTTGTGGGTATTGCGGGTGTTGTTGGTGTTGTGGGTGTTGTGGGTGTTGTGGGTGTTGTGGGTGTTGTGGGTGTTGTGGGTGTTGTGGGTGTTGTTGGTGGTGTTGGTGGTGTTGGTGGGTGATGTTGGTGTTTTTGGTGTTTTTGGTGTTGTTGGTGGTGTTGGTGTTGTTGGTGTTGTTGTTAGTGTTTTTGACGTTGTTGGTGTTGTTGGTGTTGTTGGTATTACAACCGCTCACCACGCCCGCTCTCGTCCGACTGACGCTTGACTGCACATATACAGTTCTATCGCCGGCCGCAAGGCGGCGCTAGGCGGTGGCCGCAACAACGGTGGTGTCCATAGCAACCAAGACTCATTCTGCGGTCGAGTTATTTTGATCGGCGCGGAATATTTCTTGTAGCGTTTTAGGGAATCTATCATTTTTAGCTTAATGTTTGTATATATGAATACGTTTTGGGTGGGTATTAGATGATTTTGAATGCGGTGGGCGGTGGGCGGTGGGCGGTGGGCGGTGGGCGGTGAGCGGTGGGCGTGGGCGGTGGGCGTGGGCGGTGGGCATGGGCGGTGGGCGTGGGCAGTGGGTGTAGTCGGTGGGTGGTGGCGGGGCGGTGCTGTTGGTGTTGTTGGTGTTGTTGGTGTTGTTGGTGTTGTTGGTGTTGTTGGTGTTTTAGTGTTGTTGGTGTTGTTGGTGTTGTTGGTGTTGTTGGTGTTGTTGGTATTGTTGGTGTTGTTGGTGTTGTTGGTGCTGGTGGTGCTGTTGATGTTATAGGTTTTGTTTTTTGTTGCTGGTGTTGTTGGTGTTGTTGGTATTGTTGGTGTTGTTGGTGTTGTTGGTGTTGTTGGTGTTGTTGGTGGTGTTGATGTTGGTGGTGTTGTTGGTGTTGTTGGTGGTGTTGTTGTTGGTGTTGTTGGTGTTGTTGGTGTTGTTGGTGTTGTGGGTGTTGTGGATGTTGTGGGTGTTGTGGGTGTTGTGGGTGTTGTGGGTGTTGTGAATGTTGTGGGTGTTATGGGTGTTGTGGGTGTTGTGGATGTTGTGGATGTTGTGGATGTTGTGGGTGTTGTGGGTGTTGTGGGTGTTGTGGGTGGTGTGAATGTTGTGGGTGTGTTATGGGTGTTTTGGGTGTTGTGGTTGTTGTGGGTGTTGTTGGTGTTGTGGGTATTGTGGGTGTTGTGGGTCTTGTGGGTGTTGTGGGTGTTGTGGGTGTTGTTGGTGCTGGTGGCGCTGTTGGTGTTGTTTGTGTTGCTGGTGTTGTTGGTGTTGTTGGTACTGTTGGTGCTGTTGGTGTTGTTAGTGTTTTTGGTGTTGTTAGTGTTGTTGGTGTTGTTGGTGTTGTTGGTGTTGTTGGTGTTGTTGGTGGTGTTGATGTTGTTGGTGTTGCTGGTGGTGTTGGTGGTGTTGGTAGTGTTGTTGGTGTTGTTGGTGTTGTTGGTTTTGTTGGTGTTGTGGGTGTTGTGGGTATTGTGGGTGTTGTGGGTCTTGTGGGTGTTGTGGGTCTTGTGTGTGTTGTGGGTGTTGTGGGTGTTGTGGGTGTTGTGTGTGTTGTGGGTGTTGTGGGTGTTGTGGGTGTTGTGGGTGTTATGGGTGTTGTTGGTGTTGTGGGTGTTGTGGGTATTGTGGGTGTTGTGGGTGTTGTGGGTGTTGTGGGTGTTGTGTGTGTTGTGGGGGTTGTGGGTGCTGGTGGCGCTTTTGGTGTTGTTGGTGTTTTTTGTGTTGCTGGCGTTGTTGGTGTTGTTGGTGTTGTTGGTGTTGTTGGTGTTGTTGGTGGTGTTGGTATTGTTGGTGGTGTTGGTGTTGTGTGTGTGTTGTGGATGTTGTGGATGTTGTGGGTGTTGTGAGTGTTGTGGGTGTTGTGGGTGTTGTGGATGTTTTTGGATGTTGTGGGTGTTGTGGGTCTTGTGAGTGTTGCGGGTATTGTGGGTGTTGTGGATGTTGTGGGTGTTGTGGGTGTTGTGGGTGTTGTGTGTGTTGTGGGTGTTGTGTGTGTTGTGGGTGTTGTGGGTGTTGTGGGTGTTGTGGGTGTTGCGGGTGTTGTGGGTGTTGTGGGTGTTGTGGGTGTTGTGGGTGTTGTGGGTGTTGTGGGTGTTGTGGGTGTTGTGTGTGTTAGGTGTGTTGTGGGTGTTGTTGGTGGTGTTGGTGGTGTTGGTGGTTGATGTTGGTGGTGGTGGTGTTGTTGGTGTTTTTGGTGTTGTTGGTGGTGTTGCTGGTGTTGGTGTTGTTGGTATTGTTGGTGTTGTTGGTGCTGTTGTTGTTATTGGTGTTGTTTGTGTTGCTGGTGTTGGTGTTGTTGGTATTGTTGGTGTTGTTGGTGCTCTTGGTGTTGTTGACAGTGCTGATGTTGTTGGTGTTGTTGGTGTTGTTGGTGTGTTTGGTGTTGTTGGTATTGTTGGTGTTGTTGTTATTGTTGGTTTTGTTGGTGTTGTTGGTGCTGGTGGTGATGTTGATGTTATTGGTGTTGTTTGTGTTGCTGGTGTTGTTGGTGTTGTTGGTATTGTTGGTATTGTTGGTTTTGTTGGTGTTGTTGGTGTTGTTGGTACTGCTGGTGTTTTCGGTGGTGTTGATGTTGTTGGTGTTGTTGGTGTTGTTGGTGGTGTTGGTGTTGTTGGTGTTGTTGGTATTGTTGGTGTTGTTGGTGTTGTTGGTGTTGTTGGTGTTGTTGGTGTTGCGGGTGTTGTGGGTGTTGTGGGAGTTGTGGGTGTTGTGGATGCTGTGGGTGTTGTGGGTGTTGTGGGTGTTGTGGATGTTGAGGATGTTGAGGATGTTGTGGATGTTGTGGATGTTGTGGATGTTGTGGGTGTTGTGGGTGTTGTGGGTGTTGTGTGTGTTATGGGTGTTGTGGGTGTTATGGGTGTTGTGGGTGTTGTGGGTGTTGTGGGTGTTGTAGGTGTTGTGGGTGTTGTGGGTGTTGTGGGTATTGTGGGTGATGTGGGTGATGTGGGTGTTGTGGGTGTTGTGGGTGTTGTGGGTGTTGTGGGTGTTGTTGGTGCTGGTGGCGCTGTTGGTGTTGTTGGTGTGGTTTGTGTTGTTGGTATTGTTGGTGTTGTTGGTGATGTTGGTGCTGTTGGTGTTGTTGGTGTTGTTGGTGTTGTTGTTGTTAGCGTTGTTGGTGTTGTTGGTGTTGGTGTTGTTGGTGTTGTTGGTGTTGTTGGTGTTGTTGGTGGTGTTGATGTTGTTGGTGTTGTTGGTGGTGTTGGTAGTGTTGTTTGTACTGTTGGTGTTGTTGGTGTTGTTGGTGGTGTTGGTGGTGTTGGTGTTGCTGGTGTTGTTGGTGTTGTGGATGTTGTGGGTGGTGTGGGTGTTGTGGGTGTTGTGGGTGTTGTGTGTTGTGGATGTTGTGGGTGTTGTGGGTGTTGTAAATGTTGTAGGTGTTATGAATGGTGTGTGTGTCATGGGTGATGTGGATGTTGTGGGTGTTGTGGGTGTTGTGGGTATTGTGGGTGTTGTGCGTGTTGCGGGTGTTGCGGGTGTTGTGGGTGTTGTGGGTGTTGTGGGCGTTGTGGGTGTTGTGAGTGTTGTGGGTGTTGTGTGTGTTGTGGGTGTTGTTGGTGGTGTTGGTGGTGTTGGTGGGTGATGTTGGTGGTGGTGGTGTTGTTGGTGTTTTTGGTGTTGTTGGTGGTGTTGGTGGTGTTGGTGTTGTTGGTGTTGTTGGTGTTGTTGGTGTTGTTGGTGTTGTTGGTGTTATTGGTGTTATTGGTGTTGTTTGTGTTGCTGGTGTTGTTGGTGTTGTTGGTGTTGTTGGTATTGTTGGTGTTGTTGGTGTTGTTGGTGCTGTCGGTGTTGTTGGTGGTGTTGATGTTGTTGGTGTTATTGGTGTTGTTGGTGTTGTGGGTGTTGTGGACGTTGTGGGTGTTGTGGGTGTTGTGGGTGTTGTGGGTGTTGTGGATGTAGTGGATGTTGTGGATGTTGTGGATGTTGTGGGTGTTGTGGGTGTTGTGTGTTTTGTGAATGTTAAGGGTGTTATGGGTGTTGTGGGTGTTGTTGGTGTTGTGGGTATTGTGGGTGTTGTGGGTGTTGTGGGTGTTGTGGGTGTTGTGGGTGTTGTTGGTGTTGTTTGTGTTGCTGGTGTGGTTGGTGTTGTTGGTATTGTTGGTGTTGTTGGTGTTGTTGGTGTTGTTGGTGTTGTTGGTGTTGTTGGTGTTGTTGGTGTTGTTGGTGTTGTTGGTGTTGTTAGTGTTGTTGGTGTTGTTGGTGTTGTGGGTGTTGTTGGTGTTGTTGGTGTTGTGGGTGTTGTGGGGTTGTGGGTGTTGTGGGTGTTGTTGGTGTTGTTGGTGCTGATGGCGCTGTTGGTGTTGTTGGTGTGGTTTGTGTTGCTGGTGTTGTTGGTATTGTTTGTGTTGTTGGTATTGTTGGTGTTGTTGGTGCTGTTGGTGTTGTTAGTGTTGTTGGTGTTGCTAGTGTTGTTGGTGTTGTTGGTGTTGTTGGTGTTGTTGGTGTTGTTGGTGTTGTTGGTGTTGTTGGTGTTGTTGGTGTTGTTGGTGTTGCTGGTGGTGTTGGTGTTGTTGGTGCTGTTGATGTTGTTGGTGTTGTTGGTGTTGTTGGTGTTGATGATGGTGTTGGTGTTGCTGGTGTTGTTGATGTTGTTGGTGTTGTGGGTGTTGTGGATGTTGTGGGTGTTGTGGGTGTTGTGGGTGTTGTGGGTGTTGTGTGTTGTGGATGTTGTGGGTGTTGTGGGTGTTGTGAATGTTGTAGGTGTTATGAATGTTGTGTGTGTTATGGGTGATGTGGGTGATGTGGGTGTTGTGGGTGTTGTGGGTGTTGTGGGTATTGTGGGTGCTGGTGGTAATGTTGGTGTTGTTGGTGTTGTTGGTGTTGTTGGTATTACAACCGCTCACCACGCCCGCTCTCGTCCGACTGACGCTGGACTGCACATATAAAGTTCTATCGCCGGCCGCAAGGCGGCGCTAGGCGGTGGCCGCAACAACGGTGGTCTCCATAGCAACCAAGACTCATTCTCCGGTCGAGCTATTTTGATCGGCGCGGCATATTTCTTGTAGCGTTTTAGGGAATCTGTCATTTTAAGCTTAATGTTTGTATATATGAATACGTTTTGTGTGGGTATTAAATGATTTTGAATGCGGTGGGCGGTGGGTGGCGGGCGGTGAGCGGTGGCCGGTGGGCGGTGGGCGGTGGGCGGTGAGCGGTGGGCGGTGGGCGGTGGGCGGTGGTCGGTGGGCGTGGGCGGTGGGCGTGGGCGGTGGGCGTGGGCAGTGGGCGTAGTCGGTGGGTGGTGGCGGGGCGGTGATGTTGGTGTTGTTGGTGTTGTCGGCGTTGTTGGTGTTGTTGGTGTGGTTGGTGTTTTAGTGTTGTTGGTGTTGGTGTTGTTGGTGTTGTCGGTGTTGTTGGTGTTGTTGGTATTGTTGGTATTGTTGGTATTGTTGGTGTTGTTGGTGTTGTTGGTGCTGTTGGTGTTGTTGGTGGTGTTGATGTTGGTGGTGTTGTTGGTGTTGTTGGTGGTGTTATTGTTGGTGTTGTTGGTGTTGTTGGTGTTGTTGGTGTTGTGGGTGTTGTGGATGTTGTGGGTGTTGTGGGTGTTGTGGGTGTTGTGGGTGTTGTGAATGTTGTGGATGTTGTAGATGTTGTGGGTGTTGTGGGTGTTGTGGGTGTTGTGGGTGTTGTGAATGTTGTGTGTGTTATGGGTGTTTTGGGTGTTGTGGGTGTTGTTGGTGTTGTTGGCGTTGTGGGTATTGTGGGTGTTGTGGGTCTTGTGGGTGTTGTGGGTGTTGTGGGTGTTGTTGGTGCTGGTGGCGCTGTTGGTGTTGTTGGTGTTGCTGGTGTTGTTGGTGTTGTTGGTACTGTTGGTGCTGTTGGTGTTGTTAGTGTTGTTGGTGTTGTTGGTGTTGTTAGTGTTGTTGGTGTTGTTGGTGTTGTTGGTGTTGTGGGTGTTGTGGGTGTTGTGGATGTTGTGGATGTTGTGGGTGGTGTGGGTGGTGTGGGTGTTGTGAATGTTGTGGGTGTTATGGGTGTTATGGGTGTTGTTGGTGTTGTGGGTGTTGCGGGTATTGTGGGTGTTGTGGGTGTTGTGTGTGTTGTGGGTGTTGTAGGTGTTCTGGGTGTTGTGGGTGTTGTGAGTGTTGTGTGTGTTGTGGGTGTTGTTGGTGGTGTTGGTGGTGTTGGTGGTGTTGGTGGGTGATGTTGGTGGTGGTGGTGTTATTGGTGTTTTTGGTGTTGTTGGTGGTGTTTTTGGTGTTGTTGGTGGTGTTGATGGTGTTGGTGTTATTGGTGTTGTTGGTGCTGTTGGTGTTGTTTGTTTTGCTGGTGTTGTTGGTGTTGTTGGTGTTGTTGGTGTTGTTGGTATTGTTGGTGTTGTTGGTGCTGTTGGTGTTGTTGGCAATGTTGATGTTGTTGATGTTGTTGGTGTTGTTGTTGGTGTTGTTGGTGTTGTTGTTGGTGTTGTTGGTGTTGTTGGTGGTGTTGTTGGTGTTGTTGGTGTTGTTGGTATTGTTGGTGTTGTTGGTGTTGTTGGTGTTGTTGGTGTTTTTGGTGTTGTTGGTGTTGTTGGTGTTGTTAGTGTTATTGGTGTTGTGGGTGTGGTGGGTGTTGTGGATGTTGTGGATGTTGTGGATGTTGTGGGTGTTGTGGGTGTTGTGAATGTTGTGGGTGTTATGGGTGTTGTGGGTGTTGTGGGTGTTGTTGGTGTTGTGTGTATTGTGGGTGTTGTGGGTCTTGTGGGTGTTGTGGGTGTTGTGGGTGGTGTTGGTGGTGTTGGTGTTGTGGATGTTGTGGGTGTTGTGGGTGTTGTGGGTGTTGTGGATGTTTTGGATGTTGTGGGTGTTGTGGGTGTTGTGGGTGTTGTGAGTGTTGTGAGTGTTGCGGGTATTGTGGGTGTTGTGGGTGTTGTGGGTGTTGTGTGTGTTGTGTGTGTTGTGAGTGTTGGTGGTGTTGGTGGTTGATGTTGGTGGTGGTGGTGTTGTTGGTGTTTTTGGTGTTGTTGGTGGTGTTGCTGGGGTTGGTGTTGTTGGTGTTGTTGGTGTTGTTGGGGCTGTTGGTGTTATTGGTGCTGTTTGTGTTGCTGGTGTTGTTGGTGTTGTTGGTGTTGTTGGTATTGTTGGTGTTGTTGGTGTTGTGGGTGTTGTGGATGTTGTGGGTGTTGTGGGTGTTGTGGATGTTTTGGATGTTTTGGATGTTGTGGGTGTTGTGGGTGTTGTGGGTGTTGTGAATGTTGTGGGTGTTATGGGTGTTGTGGGTGTTGTGGGTGTTGTGGGTATTGCGGGTGTTGTTGGTGTTGTGGGTGTTGTGGGTGTGGTGGGTGTTGTGGGTGTTGTGGGTGTTGTGGGTGTTGTGGGTGTTGTGGGTGTTGTGGGTGTTGTGGGTTTTGTGGGTGTTGTGGGTGTTGTGGTTGTTGTGGGTGTTGTTGGTGGTGTTGGTGGTGTTGGTGGGTGATGTTGGTGGTGGTGTTTTTGGTGTTTTTGGTGTTGTTGGTGGTGTTAGTGTTGTTGGTGTTGTTGTTAGTGTTTTTGACGTTGTTGGTGTTGTTGGTGTTGTTGGTGTTGTTGGTATTACAACCGTTAACCACGCCCGCTCTCGTCCGACTGACGCTGGACTGCACATATACAGTTCTATCGCCGGCCGCAAGGCGGCGCTAGGCGGTGGCCGCAACAACGGTGGTCTCCATAGCAACCAAGACTCATTCTCCGGTGGAGTTATTTTGATCGGCGCGGCATATTTCTTGTAGCGTTTTACGGAATCTTGTCATTTTAAGCTTAATGTTTGTATATATGAATACGTTTTGGGTGGGTATTTGATGATTTTGAATGCACTTTACGGCCATGTGATTTATATCGCTTAGAACACATTTTTTGTTGACGGTACGGCAGTTTGCAAAATTGACGTTGGAAAAAATTGGTAATGGGCATGTTACAGGCGGATTTTAGCACTGAAATATATATTTAGAACGTTAATTTATACATGCATTTTAGAGACGATGCCTAGGCCTACACATTGGCAAAGTTTCATCACTTCACGTCCCATTAGTTCCAAGCACTGATTTGAATCGTGAAAAAAACTTGATAAAAGCCTAAATTGCAGCTGTTTAGCGATTAACTTTGCACGTGCAACGCGTCACTGATGGACCGACAGTGGATATTCCGTGCCGCTTCTTCCTCTACACATCTGTATTTTTGGCTTGTCGGTGCGACTTGTGGGTGCCGAAATATCAGCCAGGTATGCAATAAAGTTTGTTCGATAATTTCGTACGCGGCGTTTTCCCTAATTAGTTCATTGTCAATGGAGGAATCGTCCGTTTTTGCATGCGGCGCCACGAACAAACGACGCACCCGAAAGTGATGGGACCCAAAGTTTAAGATGAAGAGCTACCTGTTGCGTCGATTGGTTTTTGTCACGACGCTCCAAGTGCCTTAGTCCCTGAGCTATTAAGATTATAAAAACAGACAACAGGTGAGGCAAGCGACCTCAGCAGGAATGTCCATAGGCATAGTGCTGAAGAAAGTCGACAATAGGCTAAGCCTGAGTGCTCGGGCAATTGGCTAAGCCTGAGCGCGTAGACAATACTCCTTTTATAATAGAGTACTAGATGGGTGTAATGTATATAGCCTGCAATTTATATAGGCTGCAATTTATATAGCCTGCAATTTATATAGCCTGCAATTTATATAGCCTGCAATTGATATAGCCAGCTAATTTATATAGCAGGCGAGCGTGGTGGACGTGGCGGCGGTGGCGGGCGTTGGTGGGTGCTGGCGGGGTGGTGTCGGGGTGGTGTCGGGGCGGTGGGCGTGGGCGGTGGGCGTTGGCTAGTGGCGTGTGCGGTGGGCGGTGGGCAGTGGGCGGTGGACGGTGGACGGTGGGCGGTGGGCGTGGGCGGTGGGTGTGGGCGGTGGGCGTGGGCAATGGGCGTGGGCGGTGGGCGTAGTCGGTGGGTGGTGGCGGGGTGGTGGTGTTGGTGGTGTTGTTGTTGGTGGTGTTGTTGGTGTTGTTGGTGTTGTTGGTGTTGTTGTTATTGTTGGTTTTGTTGGTGTTGTTGGTGCTGGTGGTGATGTTGATGTTATTGGTGTTGTTTGTGTTGCTGGTGTTGTTGGTATTGTTGGTATTGTTGGTGTTGTTGGTGTTGTTGGTGTTGTTGGTGTTGTTGGTACTGTTGGTGTTGTCGGTGGTGTTGATGTTGTTGGTGTTGTTGGTGTTGTTGGTGGTGTTGGTGTTGTTGGTGTTGTTGGTGTTGTTGGTGTTGTTGGTATTGCGGGGGTTGTGGGTGTTGTGGGAGTTGTGGGTGTTGTGGATGTTGTGGGTATTGTGGGTGTTGTGGGTGTTGTGGATGTTGAGGATGTTGTGGATGTTGTGGGTGTTGTGGGTGTTGTGGGTGTTGTGTGTGTTGTGGGTGTTATCGGTGTTGTGGGTGTTGTGGGTGTTGTAGGTGTTGTGGGTGTTGTGGGTATTGTGGGTGTTGTGGGTGTTGTGGGTGTTGTGGGTGTTGTTGGTGCTGGTGGCGCTGTTGGTGTTGTTGGTGTGGTTTGTGTTGTTGGTGTTGTTGGTATTGTTTGTGTTCTTGGTATTGTTTGTGTTGTTGGTATTGTTGGTGTCTTTGGTGATGTTGGTGTTGTTGGTGTTGTTGGTGTTGTTGGTGTTGTTGGTGTTGTTGGTGTTGTTAGTGTTGTTGGTGTTGTTGGCGTTGTTGGTGTTGTTGGTGTTGTTGGTGGTGTTGGTGTTGTTGGTGGTGTTGATGTTGTTGGTGTTGTTGGTGGTGTTGGTAGTGTTGTTTGTGCTGTTGGTGTTGTTGGTGTTGTTGGTGGTGTTGGTGTTGCTGGTGTTGTTGGTGTTGTGGATGTTGTGGGTGGTGTGAGTGTTGTGGGTGTTGTGGGTGTTGTGTGTTGTGGATGTTGTGGGTGTTGTGGGTGTTGTAAATGTTGTAGGTGTTATGAATGTTGTGTGTGTTATGGGTGATGTGGATGTTGTAGGTGTTGTGGGTGTTGTGGGTGTTGTGGGTGTTGTGGGTGTTGCGGGTGTTGCGGGTGTTGCGGGTGTTGCGGGTGTTGTGGGTGTTGTGGGTGTTGTGGGTGTTGTGGGCGTTGTGGGTGTTGTGAGTGTTGTGGGTGTTGTGTGTGTTGTGGGTGTTGTTGGTGGTGTTGGTGGTGTTGGTGGGTGATGTTGGTGGTGGTGGTGTTGTTGGTGTTTTTGGTGTTGTTGGTGGAGTTGGTGGTGTTGGTGTTGTTGGTGTTGTTGGTGTTGTTGGTGCTGTTGGTGTTATTGGTGTTATTGGTGTTGTTTGTGTTGCTGGTGTTGTTGGTGTTGTTGGTGTTGTTGGTGTTGTTGGTATTGTTGGTGTTGTTGGTGTTGTTGGTGCTGTCGGTGTTGTTGGTGGTGTTGATGTTGTTGATGTTGTTGGTGTTATTGGTGTTGTTGGTGTTGTTGATGTTGTTGGTGGTGTTGTTGGTGTTGTTGGTTTTGTTGGTGTTGTTGGTGGTGTTGGTGTTGTTGGTGTTGTTGGTGTTGTGGGTGTTGTGGACGTTGTGGGTGTTGTGGGTGTTGTGGGTGTTGTGGATGTTGTGGATGTTGTGGATGTTGTGGGTGTTGTGGGTGTTGTGTGTTTTGTGGATGTTAAGGGTGTTATGGGTGTTGTGGGTGTTGTTGGTGTTGTGGGTATTGTGGGTGTTGTGGGTGTTGTGGGTGTTGTGGGTGTTGTGGGTGTTGTGGGTGTTGTGGGTGTTGTGGGTGTAGTGGGTGTTGTGGGTGTTGTGGGTGTTGTTGGTGTTGTTTGTGTTGCTGGTGTGGTTGGTGTTGTTAGTATTGTTGGTGTTGTTGGTGTTGTTGGTGTTGTTGGTGTTGTTGGTGTTGTTAGTGTTGTTGGTGTTGTTGATGTTGTGGGTGTTGTGGGTGTTGTGGGTGTTATTGGTGCTGGTGGCGCTGTTGGTGTTGTTGGTGTGGTTTGTGTTGCCGGTGTTGTTGGTATTGTTTGTGTTGTTGGTATTGTTGGTGTTGTTGGTGTTGTTGGTGTTGTTGGTGTTGTTAGTGTTGTTGGTGTTGTTAGTGTTGTTGGTGTTGTTGGTGTTGTTGGTGTTGTTGGTGTTGTTGGTGTTGTTGGAGGTGTTGGTGTTGTTGGTGGTGTTGATGTTGTTGGTGTTGTTGGTGTTGTTGGTGTTGTTGGTGTTGTTGGTGTTGATGATTGTGTTGTTGTTGCTGGTGTTGTTGGTGTTGTTGGTGTTGTGGGTGTTGTGGATGTTGTGGGTGGTGTGGGTGTTGTGAGTGTTGTGGGTGTTGTGTGTTGTGGATGTTGTGGGTGTTGTGGGTGTTGTGAATGTTGTAGGTTTTATGAATGTTGTGTGTGTTATGGGTGATGTGGGTGATGTGGGTGTTGTGGGTGTTGTGGGTGTTGTGGGTATTGTGTGTGCTGGTGGTGATGTTGGTGTTGTTGGTGTTGTTGGTGCTGTTGGTGTTGTTGGTGGTGTTGATGTTGGTGGTGTTGTTGGTATTGTTGGTTTTGTTGGTGTTGTTGGTGTTGTTGGTACTGTTGGTGTTGTCGGTGGTGTTGATGTTGTTGGTGTTGTTGGTGTTGTTGGTGTTGTTGGTGTTGTTGGTGTTGTTGGTGTTGTTGGTGTTGTTGGGGTTGTTGGTGTTGCGGGTGTTGTGGGTGTTGTGGGTGTTGTGGATGTTGTGGGTGTTGTGGGTGTTGTGGGTGTTGTGGGTGTTGTGGATGTTGAGGATGTTGTGGATGTTGTGGGTGTTGTGGGTGTTGTGGGTGTTGTGTGTGTTGTGGGTGTTGTGGGTGTTATGGGTGTTATGGGTGTTGTGGGTATTGTGGGTGTTGTAGGTGTTGTGGGTGTTGTGGGTATTTTGGGTGTTGTGGGTGTTGTGGGTGTTGTTGGTGCTGGTGGCGCTGTTGGTGTTGTTGGTGTGGTTTGTGTTGCTGGTGTTGTTGATATTGTTTGTGTTGTTGGTATTGTTTGTGTTGTTGGTATTGTTGGTGTTGTTGGTGATGTTGGTGTTGTTGGTGTTGTTGGTGTTGTTGGTGTTGTTGGTGTTGTTGGTGTTGTTAGTGTTGTTAGTGTTGTTGGTGTTGTTGGTGTTGTTGGTGTTGTTGGTGTTGTTGGTGGTGTTGTTGGTGGTGTTGATGTTGTTGGTGGTGTTGGTGGTGTTGGTAGTGTTGTTGGTGCTGTTGGTGTTGTTGGTGTTGTTGGTGGTGTTGGTGTTGCTGGTGTTGTTGGTGTTGTGGATGTTGTGGGTGGTGTGAGTGTTGTGGGTGTTGTGGGTGTTGTGTGTTGTGGATGTTGTGGGTGTTGTGGGTGTTGTAAATGTTGTAGGTGTTATGAATGTTGTGTGTGTTATGGGTGATGTGGATGTTGTAGGTGTTGTGTGTGTTGTGGGTATTGTGGGTGTTGTGGGTGTTGCGGGTGTTGCGGGTGTTGCTAGTGTTGTGGGTGTTGTGGGCGTTGTGGGTGTTGTGAGTGTTGTGAGTGTTGTGGGTGTTGTGTGTGTTGTGGGTGTTGTTGGTGGTGTTGGTGGTGTTGGTGGGTGATGTTGGTGGTGGTGGTGTTGTTGGTGTTTTTGGTGTTGTTGGTGGTGTTGGTGGTGTTGGTGTTGTTGGTGTTGTTGGTGTTGTTGGTGCTGTTGGTGTTATTGGTGTTATTGGTGTTGTTTGTGTTGCTGGTGTTGTTGGTGTTGTTGGTGTTGTTGGTATTGTTGGTGTTGTTGGTGTTGTTGGTGCTGTCGGTGTTGTTGGTGGTGTTGATGTTGTTGATGTTGTTGATGTTGTTGGTGTTATTGGTGTTGTTGGTGTTGTTGATGTTGTTGGTGGTGTTGTTGGTTTTGTTGGTGTTGTTGGTGGTGTTGGTGTTGTTGGTGTTGTGGGTGTTGTGGACGTTGTGGGTGTTGTAAGTGTTGTGGGTGTTGTGGATGTTGTGGATGTTGTGGATGTTGTGGGTGTTGTAGGTGTTGTGTGTTTTGTGAATGTTAAGGGTGTTATGGGTGTTGTGGGTGTTGTTGGTGTTGTGGGTATTGTGGGTGTTGTGGGTGTTGTGGGTGTTGTGGGTGTTGTTGGTGTTGTTTGTGTTGCTGGTGTGGTTGGTGTTGTTGGTATTGTTGGTGTTGTTGGTGTTGTTGGTGTTGTTGGTGTTGTTGGTGTTGTTAGTGTTGTTGGTGTTGTTGATGTTGTGGGTGTTGTGGGTGTTGTTGGTGCTGGTGGCGCTGTTGGTGTTGTTGGTGTGGTTTGTGTTGCCGGTGTTGTTGGTATTTTTTGTGTTGTTGGTATTGTTGGTGTTGTTGGTGCTGTTGGTGTTGTTAGTGTTGTTGGTGTTGTTGGTGTTGTTGGTGTTGTCGGTGTTGTTGGTGTTGTTGGTATTGTTGGTATTGTTGGTGTTGTTGGTGTTGTTGGTGCTGTTGGTGTTGTTGGTGGTGTTGATGTTGGTGGTGTTGTTGGTGTTGTTGGTGGTGTTATTGTTGGTGTTGTTGGTGTTGTTGGTGTTGTTGGTGTTGTGGGTGTTGTGGATGTTGTGGGTGTTGTGGGTGTTGTGGGTGTTGTGGGTGTTGTGAATGTTGTGGATGTTGTAGATGTTGTGGGTGTTGTGGGTGTTGTGGGTGTTGTGGGTGTTGTGAATGTTGTGTGTGTTATGGGTGTTTTGGGTGTTGTGGGTGTTGTTGGTGTTGTTGGTGTTGTGGGTATTGTGGGTGTTGTGGGTCTTGTGGGTGTTGTGGGTGTTGTGGGTGTTGTTGGTGCTGTTGGCGCTGTTGGTGTTGTTGGTGTTGCTGGTGTTGTTGGTGTTGTTGGTACTGTTGGTGCTGTTGGTGTTGTAAGTGTTGTTGGTGTTGTTAGTGTTGTTGGTGTTGTTGGTGTTGTTGGTGTTGTTGGTGTTGTTGGTGGTGTTGGTGGTGTTCATGTTGTTGGTGTTGCTGGTGGTGTTGGTGGTGTTGGTAGTATTGTTGGTGTTGGTGTTGTTGGTGTTGTGGGTGTTGTGGATGTTGTGGATGTTGTGGGTGGTGTGGGTGGTGTGGGTGTTGTGAACGTTGTGGGTGTTATGGGTGTTGTGGGTGTTGTGGGTGTTGCGGGTATTGTGGGTGTTGTGGGTGTTGTGGGTGTTGTGGGTGTTGTGGGTGTTGTGGGTGTTGTGGGTGTTCTGGGTGTTGTGGGTGTTGTGAGTGTTGTGTGTGTTGTGGGTGTTGTTGGTGGTGTTGGTGGTGTTGGTGGTGTTGGTGGGTGATGTTGGTGGTGGTGGTGTTATTGGTGTTTTTGGTGTTGTTGGTGGTGTTTTTGGTGTTGTTGGTGGTGTTGATGGTGTTGGTGTTATTGGTGTTGTTGGTGCTGTTGGTGTTGTTTGTTTGCTGGTGTTGTTGGTGTTGTTGGTGTTGTTGGTGTTGTTGGTATTGTTGGTGTTGTTGGTGCTGTTGGTTTGTTGGCAATGTTGATGTTGTTGGTGTTGTTGGTGTTGTTGTTGGTGTTGTTGGTGTTGTTGTTGGTGTTGTTGGTGTTGTTGGTGTGTTGTTGTTGTTGTTGGTGTTGTTGTATTGTTGGTGTTGTTGGGGTTGTTGGTGTTGTTGGGGTTGTTAGTGTATTGGTGTTGTGGTGTGGTGGTGTTGTGGATGTTGTGGATGTTGTGGATGTTGTGGGTGTTGTGGGTGTTGGTGAATGTTGTGGGTGTTATGGGTGTGTGGGTGTTGTGGTGTTGTGGTGTGTGTGTATTGTGGGTGTTGGGGTCTGTGGTGTTGTGGGTGTTGTGGTGGTGTTGTGGTGTTGGTGTTGTGGATGTGTGGTGTTGTGGGTGTTGGGGTGTTGTGGGTGTTGTGGATGTTTTGGATGTGTGGGTGTTGTGGGTGTTGTGGTGTTGTGAGTGTTGTGAGTGTTGCGGGTATTGTGGGTGTTGTGGGTGTTGTGGGTGTTGTGTGGGTTGTGTGTGTTGTGGGTGTTGGTGGTGTTGGTGGTGATGTTGGTGGTGGTGGTGTTGTTGGTGTTTTTGGTGTGTTGGTGGTTGTTGCTGGTGTTGGTGTTGTTGGTGTTGTTGGTGTTGTTGGGTGCTGTTGGTGTTATTGGTGCTGTTTTGTGTTGCTGGAGTGTGTTGGTGTTGTTGGTGTTGTTGGTATTGTTGGTGTTGTTGGTGTTGTGGGTGTTGTGGATGTTGTGGGTGTTGTGGGTGTTGTGGATGTTTTGGATGTTTTGGATGTTGTGGGTGTTGTGGTGTTGTGGGTGTTGTGGGTGTTGTGAATGTTGTGGGTGTTATGGTGTTGTGGGTGTTGTGGTGTGTGGGTATTCGGTGTTGTTGGTGTTGTGGTGTTTGTGGGTTGTGGTGTTGTGGGTTGTGGGTGTTGTGGGTGGTGTGGGTGTTGTGGGTGTTGTGGGTTTGTGGGTGTTGTGGGTGTTGTGGGTGTGTGGGTGTTGTTGGTGGTGTTGGTGGTGTTGATGGGTGATGTTGGTGGTGGTGTTTTTGGTGTTTTTGTGTTGTTGGTGCTGTTGGTGTTGTTGGCCCATGTTGATGTTGTTGATGTTGTTGGTGTTGTTGTTGTTGTTGTGGTGTTGTTGTTGGTGTTGTTGGTGTTGTTGGTGGTGTTGTGGTGTTGTTGGTGTTGTTGGTATTGTTGGTGTTGTTGGTGTTGTTGGTGTTGTTGGTGTTTTTGGTGTTGTTGGTGTTGTTGGTGTTGTTAGTGTTATTGGTGTTGTGGGTGTGGTGGGTGTTGGGATGTTGTGGATGTTGTGGATGTTGTGGGTGTTGTGGGTGTTGTGAATGTTGTGGGTGTTATGGGTGTTGTGGGTGTTGTGGGTGTTGTTTGTGTTGTGTGTATTGTGGGTGTTGTGGGTCTTGTGGGTGTTGTGGTGTGTGGGTGGTGTTGGTGGTGTTGGTGTTGTGGATGTTGTGGGTGTTGTGGTGTTGTGGGGTTGTGGATGTTTTGGATGTTGTGGTGTTGTGGGTGTTGTGGGTGTTGTGAGTGTTGTGAGTGTTGCGGGTATTGTGGGTGTTGTGGTTTGTGGGTGTGTGTGTTTGTGTGTGTGTGAGTGTTGGTGGTGTGGTGGTTGATGTTGGTGGTGTGGTGTGTGTGGGTGTTTTTGGTGTTGTTGGTGGTGTTGCTGGGTTGGTGTTGTTGGAGTTGTTGGTGTTGTGGGGCTGTTGGTGTTATTGGTGCTGTTTGTGTTGCTGGTGTTGTTGGTGTTGTTGGTGTTGTTGGTATTGTTGGTGTTGTTGGTGTTGTGGGTGTTGTGGATGTTGTGGGTGTTGTGGGTGTTGTGGATGTTTTGGATGTTTGGATGTTGGGGTGTTGTGGGTGTTGTGGGTGTTGTGAATGTTGTGGGTGTTATGGGTGTTGTGGGTGTTGTGGGTGTTGTGGGTATTGCGGGTGTTGTTGGTGTTGTGGTGTTGTGGGTGTTTGTGGGTGTTTGGGTGTTGTGGGTGTTGTGGTGTTGTGGGTGTTGTGGGTGTTGTGGTGTTGTGGGTGTTGTGGGTTTTGTGGGTGTTGTGGGTGTTGTGGGTGTTGTGGGGTGTTGTTGGTGGTGTTGGTGGGTGTTGGTGGGTGATGTTGGTGGTGGTGTTTTGGTGTTTTTGTGTTGTTGTGGTGTTGTTAGTGTTGTTGGTGTTGTTGTTAGTGTTTTTGACGTTGTTGGTGTTGTTGGGTGTTGTTGGTGTTGTTTGGTATTACAACCGTTATCCACGCCCGCTCTCGTCCGACTGACGCTGGACTGCACATATACAGTTCTATCGCCGGCCGCAAGGCGGCGCTAGGCGGTGGCCGCAACACGGTGGTCTCCATAGCAACCAAAGACTCATTCTCCTGTGGAGTTATTTTGATCGGCGCGGCATATTTCTTGTAGCGTTTTACGGAATCTGTCATTTTAAGCTTAATGTTTGTATATATGATCGGTTTTGGGTGGGTAGTTGATGATTTTGAATGCACTTTACGGCCATGTGATTTATATCGCTAGAACACATTTTTTGTTGACGGTACGGGCAGTTTGCAAAATTGACGTTGGAAAAAATTGGTAATGGGCATGTTACAGGCGGATTTTAGCACTGAAATATATATTTAGAACGTTAATTTATACAGCATTTTAGAGACGATGCCTAGGCCTACACATTGGCAAAGTTTCATCACTTCACGTCCCATTAGTTCCAAGCACTGATTTGAATCGTGAAAAAAACTTGATAAAAGCCTAAATTGCAGCTGTTTAGCGATTAACTTGCACGTGCAACGCGTCACTGATGACCGACAGTGGATATTCCGTGCCGCTTCTTCCTCTACACATCTGTATTTTTGGCTTGTCGGTGCGACTTGTGGGTGCCGAAATATCAGCAGGTATGCAATAAAGTTTTGTTCGATAATTTCGTACGCGCGTTTTCGCTAATTAGTTCATTGTTCAATGGAGGAATCGTCCGTTTTTGCATGCGGCGCCGACGATACAAACGACGCACCCGAAAGTGATGGGACCCAAAGTTTAAGATGAAGAGCTACCTGTTGCGTCGATTGGTTTTTGTCACGACGCTCCAGTGCCTTAGTCCTAGCTATTAAGATATAAAAACAGACAACAGGTGAGGCAAGCGACCTCAGCAGGAATGTCCATAGCATAGTGCTGAAGAAAGTCGACAATAGGCTAAGCCTGAGTGCTCGGGCAATTGGCTAAGCCTAGCGCGTAGACATACTCCTTTTATAATAGAGTACTAGATGGGTGGTAATGTATATAGCCTGCAATTTATATAGGCTGCAATTTATATAGCCTGCAATTTATATAGCCTGCAATTTATATAGCCTGCAATTGATATAGCCAGCTAAATTATATAGCAGGCGAGCGTGGTGGACGTGGCGGCGGTGGCGGGCGTTGGTGGGTGCTGCGGGGTGGTGTCGGGGTGGTGTCGGGCGGGTGGGCGTGGGCGGTGGGCGTTGGGCTAGTGGCGTTGTGCGGTGGGCGGTGGGCAGTGGGCGGTGGACGGTGGACGGTGGGCGGTGGGCGTGGGCGGTGGTGTGGCGTGGTGGTCGTGGGCAATGGGCGTGGGGCGGTGGGCGTAGTCGGTGGGTGGTGGCGGGGTGGTGGTGTTGGTGGTGTTGTTGTTGTTGGTGTTGTTGGTGTTGTTGGTGTTGTTGGTGTTGTTGTTATTGTTGGTTTTGTTGGTGTTGTTGGTGCTTGGTGGTGATGTTGATGTTATTGGTGTTGTTTGTGTTGCTGGTGTTGTTGGTATTGTTGGTATTGTTGGTGTTGTTGGTGTTGTTGGTGGTTGTTGGGTTGTTGTACTGTTGGTGTTGTCGGTGGTGTTGATGTTGTTGGTGTTGTTGGTGTTGTTGGGTGGTGTTGGTGTTGTTGGTGTTGTGGTGTTGTTGGTGTTGTTGGTATTGCGGGGGTTGTGGGTGTTGTGGGAGTTGTGGGGGGTTGTGGATGTTGTGGGTATTGTGGTGTTGTGGGTGTTGTGGATGTTGTGGATGTTGTGGATGTTGTGGTGTTGTGGGTGTTGTGGGTGTTGTGTGTGTTGTGGGTGTTATCGGTGTTGTGGGTGTTAGTGGGGTTGTAGTGTTGTGGTGTTGTGGGTATTGTGGGTGTTGTGGGTGTTGTGGGTGTTGTGGGTGTTTGTTGGTGCTGGTGGCGCTGTTGGTGTGTTGTATTGGTTTGTGTTGTTGTGTGGTTGTTGTTGTGTTCTTGGTATTGTTTGTGTTGTTGGTATTGTGGGTCTTTGGTGTTGGTGTGTTGGTGTTGTTGGTGTTGTTGGTGTTGTGGTGTTGTTGGTGTTGTAGTGTTGTTGGTGTGTTGGCGTTGTTGGTGTTGTGGTGTTGTTGGTGTTGTGGTGTTGTGATGGTTGTTGATGTTGGTGTTGTTGTGGTGTTGGTAGTGTTGTTTGTGCTGTGGGTGTTGGTGTTGTTTGGTGGTGTTGGTGTTGCGGGTGTTGGTGTTGTGGATGTTGTGGGTGGTTGAGTGTTGGGGTGTTGTGGGTGTTGTGTGTTGTGGATGTTGGGTGTTGTGGTGTGTAAATGTTGTAGGTTATGAATGTTGTGTGTGTTATGGGTGAGTGGATGTTGTAGGTGTTGTGGGTGTTGTGGGTGTTGTTGGGTGTTGTGGAGTGTTGGGGTGTTGCGGTGTTTGCGGGTGTTGCGGGTGTGCGGGTGTTGTGGGTGTTGTGGTGTGTTGGTGGGTGTTGTGTTGGGCGTTGGTGGGTGTTGTGAGTGTTGTGGGTGTTGTGTGTGTTGTGGTGTGTTGGTGGTGTTGGTGGTGTTGGTGGGTGGATGTGGTGGTGGTGTGTTGTTGGTGTTTTTGGGTTGTTGTGGAGTTGTGGTGTTGGTGTTGTTTGGTGTTGTTGGTGTTGTTGGGTGTTGTTGGTGTTATTGGTGTTATTGTGTTGTTTGTGTGCTGGTGTTGTTGGTGTTGTTAGTGTTGTTGGTATTGTTGGTGTTGTGGTGTTGTTGGTGCTGTTCGTGTGTTGTTGGTGGTGTTGATGTTGTTGGATGTTGTTGGTGTTATTGGTGTTGTTGTGGGTGTTGATGTTGTTGGTGTGTTGTTGGTGTTGTTGGTTTTGTTGGTGTTGTTGGTGGTGTTGGTGTTGTTGGTGTTGTGGTGTTGTTGGTGTTGTGGACGTTGTGGGTGTTGTGGGTGTTGTGGTGTTGGGATGTGTGGATGTTGTGGATGTTGTGGGGTGTTGTGGGTGTGTGTGTTTTGTGATGTTAAGGGTGTTATGGGTGTTGTGGTGTTGTTGTGTTGTGGGTATTGTGGTGTGTGGGTGTTGTGAGTGTTGTGGGTGTGTGGGTGGTTGTGGGTGTTGTGGGTGTTGTGGGTGTAGTGGGTGTTGTGGGTGTTGTGGGTGTTGTTGGTGTTGTTTGTGTTGCTGGTGTGGTTGGTGTTGTAAGTATTGTTTGGTGTTGTTGGTGTTGTTTGTGTTGTTGGTGTGTTTTGTTGGGTTGTTAGTGTGTTGGTGTTGTTGATGTTGTGGGTGTTGTGGGTGTTGTGGGTGTTATGGTGCTGGTGGCGCTGTTGGTGTTTGTTGGTGTGGTTTGTGTTGCGGTGTTGTTGGTGTATGTTTGTGTTGTTGGTATGTTGGTGTTGTTGGTGTTGTTGGTGTTGATGGTTTGTGTTAGTGTTGTTGTGTTGTTAGTGTTGTTGGTGTTGTTGGTGTGTTGGTGTTGTTGTGTGTTGTTGGTGTGTTGGCGGAGTTGGTGTTGTTGGTGGTGTTGATGTTGTTGGTGATGTTGGTGTTGTTGGTGTTGGTTGGTGTTGTTGGTGTGATGATTGTGTGGTTGTTGCTGGTGTTGTTGGTGTTGTGGTGTTGTGGGTGTTGTGGATGTTGTGGGTGGTGTGGGTGTTGTGAGTGTTGTGGGTGTTGTGTGTTGTGGGATGTTGTGTGGTGTTGGTGGGTGTTGT
>JAXIVJ010010424.1:0-47227 GCA_036785665.1 Chirona hameri
CTCCGCCAATAACGGAAGATACTTTGGGAGAGCTGGGCAATATAAGTAGTGATTTAGTTAGAGCATATCTAAAAAAGATAAAACCTATTAAGGCGGAGGGACCAAATGTGGAAGAGAGATATCTGTTCCATTGGCTATAATATTTGCCAGATCACTAAAAGAAACAAAGATTCTACTTGACTGGAAGAGTGCAAACGTAGTTCCTATATTTAAAAAAGGGGGATAAAAGTAAGTCAGGAAATTATAGACCTGTCAGTCTTACCTCATTAGTTTGCAAAGTACTTGAATCAATCATTAAAGATAAAATAGTCGAATTTTTGGATGAATATAAAATCATTAGGGACACTCAGAATGGCTTCAGGAAGGGTTATTCGTGCTTGACCAACCTTCTGCAGTTTTTGGATGTGGCAACCGATAGTTTTGATAGGGGTGAACAGCTTGATGTAGCGTATCTTGATTTTAGTAACGCTTTTGATAAGGTTCCCCATAAAAGATTAGGATTACAACTGTAAAGCCACGAAATAAGCGGCAAGACGCTTGATTGGATAGAGTTTTGGCTCTCAGGACGGCAGCAAAGAGTTTTACTAAATGGGGTCAAATCTGAATGGAGAGATGTGCGTAGTGGGGTGCCTCAAGACTCAGTTTTAGGCCCATTGTTATTTTTAATATTCATAAATACAATCGAGAATGGTGTAGACAGTAAAGTGTTAAAATTTGCTGACGATGTTAAAGTTTTCAGGGTTATTAGGGGAGATAACGACCAGGATCTTTTTCCAGTCTGATCTGGATAGGTTAGTTGAATGGTCAGAAACATGGCAAATTGAATTTAATATTAACAAATGTAAAGTTATGCATGTAGGCCGAGTAAAAAGAAGAACTTCGTACGAAATGGGGGGACAGGAGATGTCACAGACGGTAATGGAAAGGGACCTAGGGGTAATGGTTAACAGTAAGCTGTCAGCATCTGACCAGGTAACCGAAGCTAGAAAAAGGGCGCTAAGGATGCTTGGTGCCATTTACAGAATGTTTCTTATAAAAGTGCTAAGGTGATAACTAAACTTTATTGTGCATTTGTTAGACTGCATTTAGAGTACTGTGTTCAAGCTTTGTCTTCAACGTATGCGAAAGAGTGTTGGCTACTAGAAAGGGTACAAAAAGGGCAAAGAAAATGGTTAACGGTATTAGTAATTTAGAATATGAGGATAGGCTTAAAACATTGGATATGTTCTCACTTAAATACAGAAGATTAAGGGGGATCTCATTGAAGTTTGTTTTAAGTTTGTAAATGGTCAACAGATTAGGTATTTAAAGAACTTGTTGGATTTTGATATGGAGAAAAGAGGGCGATGCTATCAGTATAAACTTATTGTTAAACAAAGCAGGACTAGTGTGAGCCATTGGAACAATATTTACCAGGTGATGTAATCAGTGCAGCCACATTAATTTCTTTCAAAGCTGGGCTCGACAAATATTTTTCGGGAAAGGATTTTGTTGATAAATATTCCTGGGATTAATCTTAGTTTTAGTGATACACATATGTGAATATACATAGGAACATAGCTAATTGAAATAGGTTGCTTACAGGAAAGGGATTATTTTGAGAGGGGAGATTGTGTGTGGGACTAGTGTAATTACAACGTTTGTATGAATTTAATATGTCTTGTGAATGTAGATTGCTAAATTATGAGGTTCGTGTGTGCAGGACGCTGTAGTGTTAACGATGTATATGTACTGGATGTTACCTTCTGAAAATGGTTAGTGTGCATTACATGATATGGTGATCTGCGAGGCAATGTATGTGAAGAGACATGTGTAGCCGTTCACGTCCATGTGAACCGTACAACCCAGGACGGGCCCATGAGGTTCTTCGTGGTACTGAAAATGTATGTATTTATGTCTTTATGTCTTTATGATACACAAACATAAAATTGCCATACGCGAAGATCGTTGTATGTCTCCACCTAAATAAGTAGAATTACTGATCATGTTTATTGACCAACCACCACCACATGCACCACCAACCATTGAAATTGTGGCGCTTTTGCTGCAGAAGTCGGCGGGAAAAGTGTACACGCGATCTAGGTAACTGCGAAACTGACCCAATTTCCGGTATACCTGTGTTGCCTGAGGCTGAGCACTCGCCTATTGGCTGATTTTTTGCCTTATGAGGATAAGGCAAAAATTAATCGCTTAGATTTGCTTTATGTATATGCAGGGGCGGATCCAGAAAATCTTCAAGGGGGTGGGGGCATCAATTGCCTGAGGCTGAGCACTCGCCTACTGGCTGATTTTTTGCCTTATGAAGATAAGGCAAAAATTAATCGCCTAAATTTGCTTTATGTATATGCAGGTGCGGATCCAGAAAATCTTCAAGGGGGTGGGGGTATCAATTGCAGTGGTGCCCCTACCTATACCCAAATCTGAAAACTCAACGGATTTGGTCCACTATATTTTGAGGGTGCCCCTATTTCAGCTCTTTCTTTAGTTCACAAAACGTTGGCTATAGGTATTTGCAATATCAGACGTACCCTTGCTATCATTTAAAGTGCCGCGGATGGTGCTAAAATATATAATTTGTACAGTCAAAGGCAGCCCCAGACGGCTGATGCAGAATAGACCAAGAGGGTAGTCGTGACCAGGAGGGGGGGGGGGGGGGGGGGGGTAGACGTTTGTTTACAAGCAGTAAATCTTATGCATGCGATAGCAGTGTAGCATATTGCTTTGTGTCTCGAGCGGACTTCAAAAATGTTCTTGAACTAAAAAATAGGCAGGATTTAGATTATTAAAAAATAGGCAGGAGGGGCATGAAGAAATTTTGTCACAAAAGCTGGCCTTAAACTTAACTACAAATGGTATTTACGTAAAATGGACACCCATACAACTATTATTGCGCCACGAAGCGGCGGAAAATTTTGAGGTCTTGAGCGGGCTGGCGAACTAATTTTTGCTATTGGAACCCAGGATACAGGGTCAAAACGAGGAAATATGTCTGGAGCAAAAGGTGGGGTCAAAAGACATGTTGCCCCCCCCCCATTTAAGACCAAAAGCCATGACCCCATGGCTCCCATCCCCCCCCCCCTGCGGCCACCAGTGTGTAAGTCTATATTAGACCCTTTTGTACTGGCAAAGACCACTGATTGGTTTGCGCCACATTTACTCCCGCACTCCAATTGGCCAAAAGGCATGACGTCATAGGACTAAACAAAAGTGCTTGGGATCAGATGTGCATATGATAACTGACATTGAAACCATTCGACATTGAACTTCTGGCATTGCAACTAGTTCTACGCGTCCTAATCCAGCAACAACAACAACATTGTAACCAGTTATCCATGTATACTTATTATATGGCCTTGATTTCAACCTTCCGAGATTGGGTTTGGATTTAAAAGTCTTCTGTGTTCACTGGTTTCAGATTTTTAGAATATTTATTTTTAGAATATTTAATTGGAGGAAGTACATTTTGGTTGCTGTAAGTATTTGATGCTTCATACTGACACCATGAATTGTGTATTGGTAATTGGTATTGGTATGATTTTTAAGCTGTATATTATTTTTACATATTAAATTTTGAAGCTGCTTCAGCTTTTAACTTTCTTTTGATATTGATTTGAATGTTTTGTTTGTACAGCTTCCAATTATTAATATATCCAGGATCTGCTGGACCCCACGGGGTCTTTTGTTGGTATAGATCCATGATCCCAGTGTATCCCACGGCAAAAATACAATGTTAGATATTTGATCCTGTGGATCCCACGGCAAAATACAAGGTTTGATCCATGATCTCGTGGATCCCACGGCACAAATATGAGGTTGGATCTATGATCTCAGTAGATCCCACGGCAAAACTGAGAGGGTGGATCTATGATCTCAGTGGATCCCGAATCCAGATCACTGGGATCAGATCCCGGGATCCATTTTTGGGAATCCATGCACATGTCTGCTTAATTCACATGAATCCAATCCAAAATGTCCACACAAAGCTCCACCGCCGCGTTACCTTCTTATGACGTCACGCCGCGGAGGGCGTAAGGGCGTACCAATTGCCGCGTTTCGTGGGGAAAGAAAATATTCACACAAAACTTAATGTTTTTACGGACCAAAATATAATTAATACTAATTTGCCAATATATGTCGCACCCAGTACAGCACAGCAATCACTCTGCTATGGTGTTTAAGGTATATGTGATGACAGCTCAAACGCACAAATCGGGTTCATTGGAATAGTTCAAAGCTAAAAATAGTATGACGCTCATGTCAGTATGACGCTCAGTCGAGAACTCACAAAGCTATACCCGGTCACATCATTTTCAGAAGTAGGGAAGAACCGTTCAAGACAGAACCGTCCAAGGAGAATAAATACGTGACTAATCTGCAGATGGTTTTCCGACAATCTGTAAATAAATGCTTCGCCAGTGCATTTTCCATAATAAAATAATAGTTGCAGTCAACTTTGTTCTGCTGTCTCAGGGTATTGTTCGTTCTCGTGAAACATTGCAAAGGAAAGTCTTGAAAGACACGAAGGCAAAACGTCCCCCCCCCCCACCCGGGGAGGGGTCTTAAACGAGTTTGGTTGCCTGGAAGCCTAATAATTGTTCGTCAAAATAATGAACTAATACATTATCCACGCTTACTTACTTACTTACTTACACTGATGTCTCAAACCTGAAGCAGACAGATTTAAAACAGCGAACATGTCAGGAATTTCTCGGATGTAGTCAAGGTTGCCAAGGATGCCAAATTGTACATGGACAGCTTCAGAATTCGTGAAAGTAGCTTTTTCCCGTTTCCGCCACTCGTAATGTTCTTTTACGAGCCATCTACTGGAAATGCAAGGAAAGGGGCATTATAATGGCGGGAGTAAGTAAGAAGCAAATTCGAAATTTCACATTAAGTACAATGCCGGATCCAGAACGACCAAAAAAGTTGGTTTGGAAGGAAAATCTAAAAAGTCAGACCGAATTATAATTCCTAAGTCATTGAATTTGTTATTGCTCGTGCATACACAACTAATAAAAATAAACTTGTCTTCATATGACCCATTGTCTTCATATGACCTGCTTAGTCTTCCTTCGCAATCAGAAAGTGTCATTTTTAGCACATTTCATTCATTTTGGGGAAGATTGCCTCCTGGATCCACCTCTGGGTGGGTAAATAGTTTTATAAATACTGACTTCATCGCATTATACATGGATGACTTGAACGTGGCAGGATTTGTGCTGCATTTGTAGACCCACATGATCTGAACAGGTAGGATAATCCCTCTAGTGTACACGAATCACGAAGTTCCGCAGGGCATCTTGTGCACGCCAAGGGGAATGGCAACGGCAATGGCGTCTTATAAATTTGCAACGATTGTTTGGATTAATATTTGTGCATGTTACAATTTTGACCCGCTTGGTGATGATGCAATGGACAGAAAATGGCATCATTTGACGATAATATGTATTTCATAGCGGTACAACAATTAGTTCACACTATAGAACATTTCAGGTTAACATCCAGCGTAAGAAAATCTATGAAAGTGTATTAATTAACCTAAAATCCAAAATAATAGTTAAATCGCCATCACACTTCGCCAGTCGCTCACAAAAGAACTTTTCACTTTCCAAAAGCCTCGAATATACAAAAGTATCAAGGGTTTCTGAAAATTAGGCTAGTGACGTCATACCGATCAAAATGTGTTACACGGTTCACCCCTATTCATGGAAAATTATGATCATCAAAATTATAACCGAATCAAAATTCCGCAACTTATCAATTACCAACTCACAGATATACATCTCACCTTGCATACTAAAACTGTTTTCATAATTTACATTACTACTAATACTACCCGAACCAATAGGAAACCAGTCACGCAATCGTCCATGGAAAACCAGTTTAATGAGAGTCAAACACCCCCATTTATCCCTCGCCCTACGGGATCTTTTTTCACCTTCGCCCTACGGGGGGCTGACAGCCCCCCCCCCCCAGTTAACTTCCAAACCAAGCAACTTAGAGCAATGCGGTGAGTACCATCATGTTGCCTGTCATGAGAGGAATCTAACAGTATGCGATTTTTAGGTTTTAGGTCAACGGATGACCTTCCAGGTCAAGTGAATGACCTCGAATTTACCACGTCCAGAACAGCGATTTTGCTCTTCAGAAAACCTCAAAATTAGAAATTGATGAATGTAAATAAAAAGGCATGTTCCTATTTTTGCATATATATTTTTACAAATGACGTTATCAGTTTCTTACACTTAGCCTGTATGGGGCCCATCCGGCCTGTATAGGGCCCTTCCGGCCTTTAGAGGGCCTTGTCGGCATTTAGAGGGCCCTGCCGACCTGTAGAGGGCCCTCTTCCAGCCTTTAGGGGTCTCGTCAATCTGCAGAGTGCCCCAGCCAATCTATAGAGGGTTCTCTGCCGGCCCTTAGATGGCTCTGCCGACCTTTAGAGGGCCCTTCCGGCCTGTATGGGGCCCATCTGGCCTGTATAGGGCTCTTCCGGCCTTTCGAGGGCCCTGTCGATCTGTAGCCAATCTGCAAAGGGACTCTGTCGGCATTTAGAGGGCCCTGCCGACCTGTAGAGGGCTCTCTTCCAGCCTTTAGAGGCCCAGTCGTTCTGCAATGTCCCAGCCAATCTGTGGAGGGCCCTCTGTTGACCTTAAGAGGGCCCTGCCGATCTGTATAGGGCCCTCTGTCGGCCGTTAGAGGGCCCTGTCGATCTGCAGATGGCCATCTGCCGGCCGTTAGAGGCCCCTGCCGATCTGTAGAGGGCCTTTGCTGTCCTTTAGAGGGTCCTGTGGTGGTAGAGGTGGTCTGTCGGTCGAGCGCCGGTGAGGCTCTCGAGGGAAGACCAGTCTCAAGTTCTCATTGGTTTTCAGTGTATGCTAATTACGTCTGAGAGGAGTGCAAGGCTTTGACAATGAACGAGTATTAACCCGACATTGGCTGGGGTCTCAGCCGAACACCATTGGCTGGGGTGCCCCCCCCCCTTTGTTATATTCCGAACCAATAACCGCAGCGTCGACCTGCAGAGGTGGCCAAAGATCTCGTCTGGACACACCTCCGGACAAACACGTTGGTCCGTCCTTTCCTGAGCGACCCCCCAGTGGAAATCATTATTTTTCCTATCCTTCTACGATTTTGAATTAGAAGCGCCTTGACGAGACAAACACGACGGTGCAAACAATTAGTGCCTTATCTTAATTAGGTAAAAAGTTATTTGCGTAAAACTGTTTTGCCAAGAACATTTTTTTAACATTTGATTACATTACATTGGAGCCTAAAATATTGACCTGAACTCAAATTTGAGGACACACAGATAGCGATCAAATATTTAAAGAGCTTTCGATTGTTGTTTTCGTTTGTTTCTAGCTATCATACATAGTTCCCGAGATATTTGGGAGTTTCTCGAGCGAAGCCCTAAAACTGGCAAATCTGACCTTTGATGACCTCTGGTGACCTCGCTATTGATCTGACCTAAAAAAGACAGACATACCTTCCATAGAGCTTGTCTCGAGCCATCTAACGCCGTTTTCTGCTTGTCGCTACGTTGCGTGGTTTTCGAGATCTTAGAAGGGCGGACCCCCCCCCAGGGCGTGTAATTATCAGAGGCCCTCCAGGGTGTGTGTTAAGATATGACTCTATCGTGTTGTAAAAACCCCTGGTATCACAATGTGGTGTATTTTTATAAAGAAAATGTATATGCAAACGGTATCCAAAGCTTTCTGTAAATCAAGATATAAGAAGCATGTTATTTCGTTATTTTGTAGATATTTTGTAACTTCATCGCACATGTGCACATTCGGCATGTACGTTCTGTGTTCTTTCCCCGCTGGAGGTGGCAGAATCTGCCCCCCCCCCCCCTGATGTTCTCAATAACTTAAAAAACAATGGTAGATATCGACGTCAACCTTTCAGTACCTTATGCTGCATCCATTATTCGTGTAATCACAACAATTCAATGAAAATCGTGTAGTACTTTGGGAGATAATGACGTTTTATTCACGTCATATCATGCCATTCTTGGTGATTTTTTTTTGTTGAAAAATCGTAGACAATCTAGTTATGAAGCAAATTGCAAATAAAAAAGCAGAAAGAAAGGAAATAACATTTTATTGAAATGGCTATCGCAGATTTGCAAAATTTTGAGTTTTTACTCCCAAAAATAAAAATATATTTTTTCGTTGTCGAAAATTATTTGTCACAACATACAACATTGTTGTGTTTCGGTTCGTTTCGTCTAGGTCGCGGAAACAGTAAACACTCGTGCCAGATATATTGCTGTGCCGGACATAGGGACGCAACTGACGCTGAGGCGCCCGTGACCCCGCCCGGCGTCCCTCGAGCCAGCCAATGCCCTCTGGGTATGCGCCGGCAGAGGCGCGCTCAGGGACGGAGCTGGCGGTCGCGAGACAGGGGCGACTCCAGGCAATACAGTACGGGGGGTTAGGCTACAACATAACACCTCCCCCAAGACGATGGCTTAATTGCAGAGAGTAAATCGTCTTTTAACAAAGTACGCGCACAGCGAAACAAAGACGGCGACAACACTAATCGCAGTACGTGGTGGCGCCCCAACGAACTGCCAGGCGCTGGGGCGGCCGCCGTGAGCGGCAGCTGCGGCGTGGCGCCGGCGGTGCCGCTGCTGCTGGCGCCACTGCCGACGTCACTGCTGCTGGCGCCGCTGCTGACGTCATTGCTGCTGGCGCCGCTCGGGGTGCGTCAGCTACCTGTCGGCCGAGGGTTTGGCGATCGGCGGTTGCGGCGGCCGGCGCTCCGGTGTCGATCAGGGGCCGGTACGGCCGCAGGAACCGCCGGTTCCGCCAGTATACCCGGCTACTCGCCGTCTTGACTAGGTAGGTACGGCGTTGGCCGATACCGACGATGATACCTGTCCGGTCCCAGCGACCGGTGGCGGTGTCCTGGAGATCTACACGGGCGCCGATCTGCAGTTTAGAGAGCCGGCGCGCTGACGCATCGTGGTAGCGCGCCACCTGCTCCCGAGTCGCGGCGGACTTGGCCTCGCACGCTGCTGTTGCGCGCTGCCACTCGGGCGCGAATGCCCGGTGGTGTGTTGGCACACCCGACCGAATCGGGTGCCCGAACAGAACCTGGGCTGGAGACCTGCCGTCGGCTCTCGGCGTGTTCCGGAGCTCAAGAAGTCCCTCGCTCAGCTGCTCATCGTCCAGCCGGCCTCGAGAAGACGCGGTGAGAATCAGCTTCTTCACCGCTTTGACGGCGGCTTCCGCGTGGCCGTTGGACCGCGGATACCGCGGTGATGACACCTCGTGCCGTACCTCCCAGCGGCCCAGAAACCGGCGCAGGGTGTCCGACGTAAACTGCGGGCCATCGTCGGTTCTGATCACGACTGGGACGCCCGTCTGGGAAAACAGCATCCGCAGCTCTTTGGTGAGGTGCTCGGCCGATGCAGTCCGAGGGCAGATGGCGATATACGGCCAGCCGGAGAGTCGGTCCGCGTACACGAGGTACGTCTGTCCGGCGACGTGGAAATAATCCGCCGAGACCGACTCGAACACGCGGCTCGGCCGATCATCCTCACGCCACAGCGGCTCGTTGGCGTGACTGGGCACCAACTGCCTGCAGCGCGGGCATGATGAGACCACGTTGGTGACGTCACGGTCGATGCCCGGCCAGTATACGCAGAGGCGAGCGCGGCGCTTCGGCCTCTCGATGCCCTGGTGCGACATGTGCAGGCGGGTGAGGACGCCTCGGCGGAGACTGACGGGGATCACCAGCCGAGGGCCGTATACGATGAGGCCGTCATCCAGGGCCAGCATGCTGCGCACGCCCCAGTACAGACGGACGGCTGGTAGCACCTCGTGCCGGTGCTCCGGAAACCCGTGCAGAATGGCCTCTCGCAGAGCTTCGTACTCAGGATCTTGGGCGGCGGCGGCTCGGATTTTCTCCAGACTGGGATCCACGAGCGGCGCCAGACGCACGCCATCCTCTGCTTCCCGCTCCAAATTCAGAGCTGCGACGACGGCAGCGTGGAGCGGGTCCTCAGCGTCCTCCGCCGCCAGGTCGTCGGCGGTCGGGTCGCTGGTCGGAGCGCGTGACAGCGCATCCGGTATCTGGTGGTCGGATCCCTTCTGCCAGCTGGCGGTGAAGCAGTACGGAGTCAGTTTTTCGCGCATCCGCTGCAGCCGGGGTTTTTCGATCTCACTCAGCTGCTTCTGGTTCAGGATCGGTACCAGCGGACGGTGATCGACGACCAGGGTGAAGGACGGCAGTCCGGCGAGGTAGTTACGGCACTTCCGGCATGCCCACAGGCAGGCTGCCAGCTCGATTTCCACGACCGCGTACCGCGACTCAGTGTCGGTGAGAAATCGCGAGCCACACTGCACCAGCCGCCAGGTGTCGCCGTGTCGCTGGAGCAGTGCGAAGCCGAGGCCTCGCGTTCGGGCGGCGTCCGTCTGCAGCATCGTCGGCAGACTCGGGTCGAAGAACGCCATGACCGGCGGAGCAGCCAGTACCGCCTTGACCCGCAGGAAGGCCACCTCGTGCTGCGCTGTCCAGCACCAGATGTGACGCACCTTCAGTAGGTCTCTGAGCGGCTGAGCGGCGTGGGCGAGCTCAGACGACAGACCGCCGAGCTGGTTAGTTAGTCCCATGAACGACCGCAGGTCAGTGATGTTCTCAGGTCTCGGGAAGTCTGCGATGGCTTTCAGCTTCTCCCCGTCGGAAGTGTAGCCGTCAGACGTGATGCGGTAGCCACAGTAGTTGACTTCGTGCCTGGCGAAGACGAACTTCTTCGGGTTTAGCGTGATGCCGCGCTCGTCACACCGTTGTACAACGGCGATGACGTGCGCCAGATGCTCCCGGTAGGTGGCATCGTACGCCAACAAGTCGTCCACGACTTTGACGGTGTTGGGGATATCGCCGAGGGCCTGATCGCCGCGGCGATTGTACTCGTCGCCGGCAGACACACATCCCTGTGGCGCCCTCAGGAACTTCATGCGTCCCCAGGGCGTGATGAAGCATGTCAGGTCTTGACAGTGCTCGGCGAGTGGGACCTGAAAGTACCCCATGGCGGCGTCCAGCGTAGTCATCCAGCGACTGCCGGCATGGATGTCCGCCACGGCGTCGTGTGGTGGTCGCACTGGGTAGGTAGGCCGCTTCACGAAGCGATTCAGGCGAGTCAGGTCGCCGCACAGTCGAACTCCAGACGGCCGCTTAGCGACGGCGACCATCGGATGACACCACTCTGTGTAGTAGTCGACCGGTGCGATGACGCCTCGAGCCTGAAGTTCATCGAGCTGGGCCTTGATGTCCGCCCTCCAGGCGTACGGGATCGGACGCGCGGCGGTGACGGCTGTTGGAGTCGCGTCCTCGCGAGCTCAATCACCATCATCCCGCCGTCCATCTCGCGCAGCGGGCCGTCAGTACTGAAGACGCGCGGGTACTGGGCCACGATCGTGGTTGCGTGAGCTGCTACGGTCTCTTCAGACGGGTCCGCGTCGCTGGACCATGTAGGCAGGCCTCCGGCTGGTGGCACGTCTCCGTGTCCGCCGGGCTGGGCCGGCTGCGCCGCTGTGCTCCGGGCGCGGCCGCTACCCGTGAGTGGCGCTGCGGTCGCGGCTGTGTCAGCGGCTGCCACTAGGGGCGCTGTAGTCGCTGGTATAGATGTCGCCACCGTCTGGACTTTCTCTGCCGGAGGCGTGATGTGCTTGATCTGCGCTGGGAAGTCGGCTGGCAGTATCCCCAGGGCGACTGAGTCGAACCAGCTGATCAGCATGCCCGTCAGCTCTCTGATGACGTAGACAGTGACGTCGACAGAGCGACCGCCCAGTTTCAGCGTTCCACAGAACGCTCCGAGGCAGTCGAGTGGGCGGCGTCCCACGGCGGTAAAGTTCGTCTGTAGGTCCTCCTTCAGCCGAGAAGTGTCGATGCCGATGGACTGAGCGACGTCACTGCCCATGACTGTCGCCTCAGCTCCGGAATCTGGCGTGCACTGCAGCGTGCTGTTTCCGGCCGGATGACACAGATGAGCCTTGATCGTAGGCGTTGGACGGGTGCAGACGCCACTGATGTACACGTCCGAGATGACGTGCTGGACGCTTCGTCCGTGCTGTGCTGACCGTCCTCTCTGCGCTGCAGATCCACGGTCAGGGTCCGGGGGCGGTGCAGCGGCAGAAGCTGGTCCCGTGCGGGCGGCCTGACGACACACCACCGCATAGTGTCCGACCTTGCCACATGTGTGGCACGTGGCGCCAGCGGCGCGGCACGTGGCGGCGTCAGAGTGCTTGTCGCGACCGCACCGCTGACACTGGCCTCCGGGCCCGGGCGACTGGCCGGATGCGTCGCGCGATCGCGGGCCGCGCGATCTGGTGCGAGCTCTCCGGTAGGCTGAAAGTCGCGCCACGGACTGGCCCGCGGGGCCGCGGATGTCGGCACACGTGGCACGCGCGTTCTCAGACGCGCGGCAGATGTCGACAGCACGCTGAAGGGTGATGTCGGGCTCCTCTAGCATCCGCCTCACTGCTTCTTCGTCACGCGCGCCGCACACCACCCGGTCGCGGAGCCGATTGTCCATGCACTGTTCGCAGAACGCGCAGAACGACGCGATCTCCTTCACGCCACACAAAAAGTCATCGAAACACTCTCCCGCCTCCTGCGCACACGAGTAAAAGTCACGACGGTCCACGAGTACGTTGCGCTGCTTCCGCAGATGCTTCTCCATGGCAGACACGATATTTGCCAGGGATGCGTCGTCGGCTACGTCCAGAGCGTATCTGATCACACGGTGCCAGTCCTCGTCCAGGAGGCTGAGAAGCGCGGCGCGCTGGCCTGCGACGGGAAGCGTGGAGGCTCCGGTAAGCATCATGTAGCCGTGCAGCTTCTCCTTCCATACGGCGAAGTCACGCAGCGACGCCGAGGTCAGGTACGGAGCTGGGGTCGTGGAGGCTGGCATCCTGACTGTGGAACGGGCGGCGGCTGCGGACCCTGGGTCCTCAGCGCCCGGACCCATCACGGCAGGAGGCTGACGGCTCATCAGCCGCTCCAGCATGCCAGCGAGGCGCTCTTCCCGCTGAGCGGAGAGTTCCGCCTGCTGAACCAGCAGGGCGGACAATCTGTCCAGGTCACTCATCGCACTGATGATACGCGGCACAGGCTAATCACAGACACGGCCACTGCTCGCAACACTACACGACTGCGCCATGTTGTGTTTCGGTTCGTTTCGTCTAGGTCGCGGAAACAGTAAACACTCGTGCCAGATATATTGCTGTGCCGGACATAGGGACGCAACTGACGCTGAGGCGCCCGTGACCCCGCCCGGCGTCCCTCGAGCCAGCCAATGCCCTCTGGGTATGCGCCGGCAGAGGCGCGCTCAGGGACGGAGCTGGCGGTCGCGAGACAGGGGCGACTCCAGGCAATACAGTACGGGGGGTTAGGCTACAACATAACAAACATACTGTACAATTTTAATTATGTGGGCCCCCTTGGCTACGAGGGTCCTTCTGATCCCATTTCCCCTCCCCCTGGCAGAAATTCTGTCTAGGCCCCTGGTACCCTGAAGGTCAGAGGGGTCCTATGGAGGTCAGAGGTTCCCCTGATGTCCAGAAGCGGCCCTCTGGAAGCCAGAGGAAGGTGAGAGGAGCCCTATGGAGGTCAACAACCCCTTTTGAAATGGAGGCCCTCTCGCAAATGGAGGCCCCCTAAATTTCGACTTCCCCCCGACAAAAATCCGTGGCGCCGCCCCTGGGTGGTTAACAGGAACCTCAATGTATAAGTGCATTTCCGCTGCAATGAATGTCTAATGACATGTTTATCAAAATTTTCATATTTATGAAAAAGTTGTATAATTTAATTGATTTATCATGGTATACAGCACTTTCGCAAAATATGTCTGGTTTAGGAGAAAAATTGTACTTAGTTGTCAAACCATGCACCCATTGCCCCTGTGTTGAAGCGGCGAACCCGCGCTACCCATAGTTATTGAGTTGCCTTCGCTCTGAAGAAGCCACAACTATGGCCCTGGCCGCAACGGCGTAATATAAGTTAATTTTGTGTTTTGTCTTTTCTGCATTTTTCTTAATTTTCCGTAACATGAGCATATGCTACATTTGTATCACCTTCAGGGGCGTATTTAGGAAGGGGCACTGCACCATGCCCCTCCCTCCCTCACTCCCTCCCCCCTTGGGCGCCAAAGGCGCCCTCACGCACCGATGGCGCCCTCATGCACCGAAGGCGCCTTCGGTTCATGAAATGTGAGGCGCGCTCCGGCTGAATATGAGGCGCGTTCCACTGAATATAAGGTGCGCTCCGATACATCCCTGAAGGCGCCCTCCCACACCTCTAAAGCCGCCCTACGATACACCTCTAAAGGCGCCATCCCACATACCTTCGAAGCGCCCTCCCAAATACTTCCAGAGGCGCCCTCCGATACACATATGAAGGCGCCCTCCCACGTAGCTCCGAAGGCGACCTCCAATACACCTCTGAAAACGCTGTGAATGCCTTGAAAGGCGCCTTTTGATACACATACACCTCTGAAGTCGCCCTCAAACATACCTTCAAAGGCGCCCTCCCATATACCTCCAAAGGTGCTCTCCGATACATATATTAAGGCGCCCTCCTACATACCACCAAAGGCACCCACCGATGCACCTTTAACTTTGAAGGCGCCCTCACACATACTTACAGGCTCCAAAGGCGCCCTCCGATACATCTCCGATTGCACCCTCCGGATAGCTCGGTAACCTCTGAAGGCGCCCTTCCACATACCTCCAAAGGCGCCCACCAATACACATCTGAAGACACCCTCCCACATAGTCCACAAACACCCTCGGATACATCTATCCAAGGCCCGAGGGCCCTCTCCCTGCACTACACATACAAAGGCGCCCTTCGCTGAATGTAAGGCCGCGTGCCTCTGGTCTCACAGAGGGCGCCTCTGGGGTTATTTGGTAGGACGACCTCGGAGATGTATCGGAGGGCGCCTTCAGAGGTATGTGGAGGGCGCCTTCAGAGGTGTATCGGATGGCGCCTTTGGAGGCACCTGGGAGGGCTCATTCATATGTGTATCGGTGGGCGCCCTTGGAGGCATGTGGGAGGGTGCTTTCAAAGGTGTATCGGGGGTCGCCTTTGGAGCTATGTGGCATGGCGCCTGCAGAGGTGCATCGGAGGGCGCCTTTGGAGGTATGTGGAAGGGCGCCGTCGGAAATGTATCAGAGGGTGCCTTCGGGGGTATAGCGTCAAGCTTAGACGAACCACGATCCACGATCGTTCGAGTTTGAGCAGATGATTTTGCTATTCATTGATAAAATATCTTCCGCAACGAAAATATGCACACATGCCGTTGCCGTGGGGAACGGCATTCTGCGCGCTAATTTTTTCTTTTGTATTTTTGGTATCAAAAATGATTATTTTTATCAATTTACACATATATTTCGCACATAAATAACATGGCACAAGAGACATCAGCGGGAGGTCAAACATTTACTATCAGCACGGAGCATAGTATTACCGAATGAAGTAGCTGAGGAGAACAAAGCTACTCCACTGTTGACCGACCATCCACGAAGATATCAACATTGTATAAGACTCTGCAATATTGACTAGTTATTCACAGGCCGGTAGGCGTAGATCGGGATCAGATCCTCCTCTCCTTCCTCCTCTTCCTCTTCCTCCTCCTCCTCCTCTTCCTCCTTTTCCTCATCCTCCTCCTCCTCCTCCTCCCGCTGGTAAGACGGCTGCTCGGGGTACTCGGCCTCGCCCTCGTAGCTGACCTCGGCCGTGTAGCCGGCCTTGTTGTCGGCAAAGTATTTGACCGTCTGAACACGACCGTCGGGCAGGTTGACCGAATACTCTCCGGTGACGTCACCGTCCTCGTCTCCCTCCTCGCTCTGGGAGAAGACGGTGTCGTCGTCGTCGACGGCGTAGCTGAACTGGTAGGGTGTGTGGTCGGCGTCCTCATCCTCCTGCTGTTCTCGGTCCTGGCTCAGGTCACTGGCCGAGGCCAGAGCCACCAGCATTGCAAAGACAAACAGAACCTGGAAAATCAGTAATCGGTCAATGACGTGGATAAAGCAATGGTACGTTTTGATTGCGTGAACTAGCAAACAGAAGAAAAGAGTTCTTCCCCGAAACATTGTATTCATAAACGTACCTTTTCAGTTCAATGAATCACATATATAAGAAAGCTGTTGTATCAAACAAATATGTTTTATTTAACCAGAGAGTTGTAATGATGACAATTGACAACCACATTGTGGGCCCGGGACCTACCTTCATTGTAGACCTTTGCGTGAGATGAAGTGATCTAGTGGAACTGTTCTGGAAGACTGATAACTTACAACACCAGCTGACTCGTTTTATAGTGATAGGCCAGGACAGCAAAGTCACGTGACATATTACAGCTAGATACGTATTTAATTAATTAAGTCACCATCGGTTAGTCTCGAAAACTTGTACTGACCGGCTATTGTGCAAGCGATTTAAAGGTCGACATTTCCATGTAACGATAACTACGCATAATTTCTTAGTCCACTTTGAACCTGTTCAAAGTACCATACTTCGTATTTAGAGAGAACAGAAAATCCTTCAGAACAGCGCTTGTAAGCTTGGTGCTGTCATGGATTCTTCGAATGGTTTAATCAGAGACACATGTTAGTAACAACTGTAAGACGTACATAATACGGTGAGTCATCACTCAAGTTCCATCTTGGATCATCAAAAAATGTGCCATTCTTTGGAACATGGGCATAATGACTGGTGACTAAAACTCCGCAAAATAATCGGCGTACATGTGGCTAAAGTCAATTCCCTAAAAGCCTATTCAGAAGCATTAACGACACTAGCGCCACCTACCATCGTGTGCAATGATAGGTTTCGCTGCTTTTGAACCGATGTTTGCTTTTGAACCGATGTCTAATTAATGCAAATGCACGTGTTCGAAAGAGAAACCTGGCGATATTGAAAAAAAATCAAAAAAAATCACAGCATCTTTGATTAAAATCACTTCCATTATTAGCATAAGCGTCAATGAATCCCGACATGTACGCCAATGACAGTGAAATGTTGTGCAAGTTTGCCTTATTGCTAAACTCTGCAGTGACATGATTTGTACGCTATTTTCTTCTCTGTCAAGGTGGCATCACATTATTTCATTAAACAAATATATAACGCACGTTTTCTTACGTTTAAGCATCATGGCACACTGAAAAACACACGACTCGACCACCTGTATGCCGTCAGCGCGAACGTCCCGAAACGTGCATTACATAATCAAGCTGAGCTGCTGTTCTGAAGCTTGGAGCGGCTGCAATGGGCCGACAAAGAACTTAAACCCAACGGGAAAAGGGCACACACACCACAACTTATTCACAGACACACACACAATTATACAGTCTGTAGAGTAGAGCCACGTTCCAGATATACAGTCTGTAGAGTGTAGACTCTACATACTGTTTATCTGGACCGTGGCTCTACACTACAGACTCCATATTTGGAACGTGGCTCTACTCTACAGACTGTATATTTGGACCGTGGCTCTACACTACAGACCGTATGTCTGGACCGTGGCTCTACTCTACAGACTGTATATATGGGCCGTGGCTCTACTCTACAGACTGTATGTCTGGGCCGTGGCTCTACTCTACAGATTGTATATATGGGCCGTGGCTCTACTCTACAGACTGTATATCTGGGCCGTGGCTCTACTCTACAGACTGTATGTCTGGGCCGTGGCTCTACTCTACAGACTGTATATATGGGCCGTGGCTCTACTCTACAGACTGTATGTCTGGGCCGTGGCTCTACTCTACAGACTGTATATATGGGCCGTGGCTCTACTCTACAGACTGTATGTCTGGGCCGTGGCTCTACTCTACAGACCGTATATATGGGCCGTGGCTCTACTCTACAGACTGTATGTCTGGGCCGTGGCTCTACTCTACAGACTGTATGTCTGGGCCGTGGCTCTACTCTACAGACTGTATATATGGGCCGTGGCTCTACTCTACAGACTGTATGTCTGGGCCGTGGCTCTACTCTACATACTGTATATATGGGCCGTGGCTCTACTCTACAGACTGTATGTCTGGGCCGTGGCTCTACTCTACAGACTGTATGTCTGGGCCGTGGCTCTACTCTACAGACTGTATATATGGGCCGTGTCTCTACTCTACAGACTGTATGTCTGGGCCGTGGCTCTACTCTACAGACTGTATATATGGGCCGTGGCTCTACTCTACAGACTGTATGTCTGGGCCGTGGCTCTACTCTACAGACTGTATGTCTGGGCCGTGGCTCTACTCTACAGACTGTATATATGGGCCGTGGCTCTACTCTACAGACTGTATGTCTGGGCCGTGGCTCTACTCTACAGACTGTATATATGGGCCGTGGCTCTACTCTACAGACTGTATGTCTGGGCCGTGGCTCTACTCTACAGACTGTATATATGGGCCGTGGCTCTACTCTACAGACTGTATGTATGGACCGTGGCTCTACTCTACAGACTGTATGTCTGGACCGTGGCTCTACTCTACAGACTGTATATATGGGCCGTGGCTCTACTCTACAGACTGTATGTCTGGGCCGTGGCTCTACTCTACAGACTGTATATATGGGCCGTGGATCTACTCTACAGACTGTATGTCTGGGCCGTGGCTCTACTCTACAGACTGTATGTCTGGGCCGTGGCTCTACTCTACAGACTGTATATATGGGCCGTGGCTCTACTCTACAGACTGTATGTCTGGGCCGTGGCTCTACTCTACAGACTGTATGTATGGGCCGTGGCTCTACTCTACAGACTGTATGTCTGGGCCGTGGCTCTACTCTACAGACTGTATATATGGGCCGTGGCTCTACTCTACAGACTGTATATATGGGCCGTGTCTCTACTCTACAGACTGTATGTCTGGACCGTGGCTCTACTCTACAGACTGTATGTCTGGGCCGTGGCTCTACTCTACAGACTGTATATATGGGCCGTGGCTCTACTCTACAGACTGTATGTCTGGGCCGTGGCTCTACTCTACAGACTGTATGTCTGGGCCGTGGCTCTACTCTACAGACTGTATATATGGGCCGTGGCTCTACTCTACAGACTGTATGTCTGGACCGTTGCTCTACTCTACAGACTGTATGTATGGGCCGTGGCTCTACTCTACAGACTGTATGTCTGGGCCGTGGCTCTACTCTACAGACTGTATATATATATGGGCCGTGGCTCTACTCTACAGACTGTATGTATGGGCCGTGGCTCTACTCTACAGACTGTATGTCTGGGCCGTGGCTCTACTCTACAGACTGTATATATGGGCCGTGGCTCTACTCTACAGACTGTATATATGGGCCGTGGCTCTACTCTACAGACTGTATGTATGGGCCGTGGCTCTACTCTACAGACTGTATATATGGGCCGTGGCTCTACTCTACAGACTGTATGTCTGGACCGTTGCTCTACTCTACAGACTGTATGTATGGGCCGTGGCTCTACTCTACAGACTGTATGTCTGGGCCGTGGCTCTACTCTACAGACTGTATATATATATGGGCCGTGGCTCTACTCTACAGACTGTATGTATGGGCCGTGGCTCTACTCTACAGACTGTATGTCTGGGCCGTGGCTCTACTCTACAGACTGTATATATGGGCCGTGGCTCTACTCTACAGACTGTATATATGGGCCGTGGCTCTACTCTACAGACTGTATATATGGGCCGTGGCTCTACTCTACAGACTGTATGTCTGGGCCGTGGCTCTACTCTACAGACTGTATATATGGGCCGTGGCTCTACTCTACAGACTGTATATATGGGCCGTGGCTCTACTCTACAGACTGTATGTCTGGGCCGTGGCTCTACTCTACAGACTGTATATATGGGCCGTGGCTCTACTCTACAGACTGTATGTCTGGGCCGTGGCTCTACTCTACAGACTGTATATATGGGCCGTGGCTCTACTCTACAGACTGTATGTCTGGGCCGTGGCTCTACTCTACAGACTGTATATATGGGCCGTGGCTCTACTCTACAGACTGTATGTCTGGGCCGTGGCTCTACTCTACAGACTGTATGTCTGGGCCGTGGCTCTACTCTACAGACTGTATATATGGGCCGTGGCTCTACTCTACAGACTGTATGTCTGGGCCGTGGCTCTACTCTACAGACTGTATATATGGGCCGTGGCTCTACTCTACAGACTGTATGTCTGGGCCGTGGCTCTACTCTATAGACTGTATGTATGGGCCGTTGCTCTACACTACAGACTGTATGTATGGACCGTGGCTCTACTCTACAGACTGTATGTCTGGACCGTGGCTCTACTCTACAGACTGTATATATGGGCCGTGGCTCTACTCTACAGACTGTATGTCTGGGCCGTGGCTCTACTCTACAGACTGTATATATGGGCCGTGGCTCTACTCTACAGACTGTATGTCTGGGCCGTGGCTCTACTCTACAGGCTGTATGTCTGGGCCGTGGCTCTACTCTACAGACTGTATATATGGGCCGTGGCTCTACTCTACAGACTGTATGTATGGGCCGTGGCTCTACACTAAAGACTGCATATGTAGAGTCAGTATGTAGAGTCTACACTCTACAGATTGTATATCTGGACCGTGGCTCTACTCTACAGACTGTATATATGGGCCGTGGCTCTACTCTACAGACTGTATGTATGGGCCGTGGCTCTACACTAAAGACTGCATATGTAGAGTCAGTATGTAGAGTCTACACTCTACAGACTGTATATCTGGACCGTGGCTCTACTCTACAGACTGTATATCTGGAACGTGGCTCTACTCTACAGACTGTATGTCTGGGCCGTGGCTCTACTCTACAGACTGTATATATGGGCCGTGGCTCTACTCTACAGACTGTATGTCTGGGCCGTGGCTCAAATCTACAGACTGTATGTATGGGCCGTGGCTCTACTCTACAGACTGTGTGTATGGACCGTGGCTCTACTCTACAGACTGTATGTTTGGACCGTGGCTCTACTCTACAGACTGTATATATGGGCCGTGGCTCTACTCTACAGACTGTATGTCTGGGCCGTGGCTCTACTCTACAGACTGTATATATGGGCCGTGGCTCTACTCTACAGACTGTATGTCTGGGCCGTGGCTCTACTCTACAGACTGTATGTCTGGGCCGTGGCTCTACTCTACAGACTGTATATATGGGCCGTGGCTCTACTCTACAGACTGTATGTCTGGGCCGTGGCTCTACACTACAGACTGTATGTATGGGCCGTGGCTCTACTCTACAGACTGTATGTCTGGGCCGTGGCTCTACTCTACAGACTGTATATATGGGCCGTGGCTCTACTCTACAGACTGTATGTCTGGGCCGTGGCTCTACTCTACAGACTGTATATATGGGCCGTGGCTCTACTCTACAGACTGTATATATGGGCCGTGGCTCTACTCTACAGACTGTATGTCTGGGCCGTGACTCTACTCTACAGACTGTATGTCTGGGCCGTGGCTCTACTCTACAGACTGTATATATGGGCCGTGGCTCTACTCTACAGACTGTATGTATGGGCCGTGGCTCTACTCTACAGACTGTATGTCTGGGCCGTGGCTCTACTCTACAGACTGTATATATGGGCCGTGGCTCTACTCTACAGACTGTATGTCTGGGCCGTGGCTCTACTCTACAGACTGTATATATGGGCCGTGGCTCTACTCTACAGACTGTATGTCTGGGCCGTGGCTCTACTCTACAGACTGTATATCTGGGCCGTGGCTCTACTCTACAGACTGTATGTCTGGGCCGTGGCTCTACTCTACAGACTGTATATATGGGCCGTGGCTCTACTCTACAGACTGTATATATGGGCCGTGGCTCTACTCTACAGACTGTATATATGGGCCGTGGCTCTACTCTACAGACTGTATGTCTGGGCCGTGGCTCTACTCTACAGACTGTATGTCTGGGCCGTGGCTCTACTCTACAGACTGTATATATGGGCCGTGGCTCTACTCTACAGACTGTATGTCTGGGCCGTGGCTCTACTCTACAGACTGTATATATGGGCCGTGGCTCTACTCTACAGACTGTATATATGGGCCGTGGCTCTACTCTACATACTGTATGTCTGGGCCGTGGCTCTACTCTACAGACTGTATGTCTGGGCCGTGGCTCTACTCTACAGACTGTATATATGGGCCGTGGCTCTACTCTACAGACTGTATATATGGGCCGTGGCTCTACTCTACAGACTGTATGTCTGGGCCGTGGCTCTACTCTACAGACTGTATGTCTGGGCCGTGGCTCTACTCTACAGACTGTATATATGGGCCGTGGCTCTACTCTACAGACTGTATGTCTGGGCCGTGGCTCTACTCTACAGACTGTATATATGGGCCGTGGCTCTACTCTACAGACTGTATATATGGGCCGTGGCTCTACTCTACAGACTGTATATATGGGCCGTGGCTCTACTCTACAGACGGTATATCTTGACCGTGGCTCTACTCTACAGACTGTATGTCTGGGCCGTGGCTCTACTCTACAGACTGTATGTCTGGGCCGTGGCTCTACTCTACAGACTGTATATATGGGCCGTGGCTCTACACTACAGACTGTATATATGGGCCGTGGCTCTACTCTACAGACTGTATATATGGGCCGTGGCTCTACTCTACAGACTGTATGTCTGGGCCGTGGCTCTACTCTACAGACTGTATATATGGGCCGTGGCTCTACTCTACAGACTGTATATCTTGACCGTGGCTCTACTCTACAGACTGTATGTCTGGGCCGTGCCTCTACTCTACAGACTGTATGTCTGGGCCGTGGCTCTACTCTACAGACTGTATATATGGGCCGTGGCTCTACTCTACAGACTGTATGTCTGGGCCGTGGCTCTACTCTACAGACTGTATGTCTGGGCCGTGGCTCTACTCTACAGACTGTATGTCTGGACCGTGGCTCTACTCTACAGACTGTATGTCTGGGCCGTGGCTCTACTCTACAGACTGTATATATGGGCCGTGGCTCTACTCTACAGACTGTATGTCTGGGCCGTGGCTCTACTCTACAGACTGTATATCTTGACCGTTGCTCTACTCTACAGACTGTATGTCTGGGCCGTGGCTCTACTCTACAGACTGTATGTCTGGGCCGTGGCTCTACTCTACAGACTGTATATATGGGCCGTGGCTCTACTCTACAGACTGTATGTCTGGGCCGTGGCTCTACTCTACAGACTGTATGTCTGGGCCGTGGCTCTACTCTACAGACTGTATGTCTGGGCCGTGGCTCTACTCTACAGACTGTATGTCTGGGCCGTGGCTCTACTCTACAGACTGTATATATGGGCCGTGGCTCTACTCTACAGACTGTATGTATGGGCCGTGGCTCTACTCTACAGACTGTATATATGGGCCGTGGCTCTACTCTACAGACTGTATGTCTGGACCGTGGCTCTACTCTACAGACTGTATGTATGGGCCGTGGCTCTACTCTACAGACTGTATGTCTGGGCCTTGGCTCTACTCTACAGACTGTATATATGGGCCGTGGCTCTACTCTACAGACTGTATGTATGGGCCGTGGCTCTACTCTACAGACTGTATGTCTGGGCCGTGGCTCTACTCTACAGACTGTATATATGGGCCGTGGCTCTACTCTACAGACTGTATATATGGGCCGTGGCTCTACTCTACAGACTGTATGTCTGGACCGTGGCTCTACTCTACAGACTGTATGTATGGGCCGTGGCTCTACTCTACAGACTGTATGTATGGGCCGTGGCTCTACTCTACAGATTGTATATATGGGCCGTGGCTCTACTCTACAGACTGTATGTCTGGGCCGTGGCTCTACTCTACAGACTGTATATATGGGCCGTGGCTCTACTCTACAGACTGTATATATGGGCCGTGGCTCTACTCTACAGACTGTATATATGGACCGTGGCTCTACACTACAGACTGTATGTCTGGGCCGTGGCTCTACTCTACAGACTGTATGTCTGGGCCGTGGCTCTACTCTACAGACTGTATATATGGGCCGTGGCTCTACTCTACAGACTGTATATATGGGCCGTGGCTCTACTCTACAGACTGTATATATGGGCCGTGGCTCTACACTAAAGACTGCATATGTAGAGTCAGTATGTAGAGTCTACACTCTCTACAGACTGTGTATCTGGAACGTCGCTCTACTCTACAGACTGTATAATTGTGTGTGTGTGTCTGTGAATGTGTTGTGGGGTGTTGCCTCTTTTCGCGTTGGGCTTAAGTTCTTTGTCGGCCCATTGCAGCCGCACCAAGCTCCAGAACGGCAGCTAAGTTTGATTATTTCATGCACGTTTAGAGACGTTTCCGTTCGCGCTGACGGCAAACGGGTGGTCGAGTCGTGTTTTTTCTTCTTCTTCTTCCAGTTTACCTATGATGTTTAACCGTAAGGAAAGGTTCGTTTCATGATGTTTATCAAAGCAATACTGTGATGCCACCTTGACAGAGAAGTAAACAGCATAAAACTCATGTCACTGAAGAGTAGCTATTGCTCGGCAAACTTAGGCAAACTTGCACAACGTTGCACCGTCATTGGCTATTATGTCGGGATTCATTGACGCTTATGCTAATAATGGAAGTGATTTTAATCAAAGATGCTGTGATTTAAAAAAAAAACTTATTTTCAATTTGGCCAGGTTTCTCTTTCGAACACGTGGATTTGCATTAATTAAAGGGAGTGTGCCTACTGTTTTGGAATGCCAAAAATATTTTGCATACGGTAAGTAGCTATTGGTTTGATTGTTGTATATGATGAAATTAACATCTGGAGCCCATTTAGTTGAATTTTCACTTATATTGTTTTTTTGCTTATTTTTTGTTTCGATTTCAATAAAACGATCGCCACTATGGAGATGTTATGTAAAACGGCGCACATAAGACAATACAATTACGGTCACATCATGCAAGATAGAAAGACAAGTTAGAAAGCAAGATAGAAAGACAGCACGTTCTTGCCACTGTGAACTTTATTATGCGCAAGTTTCGTAACTCTAAATTGATATCTTCTTCAAAAAATGGCCATCGGTCATCATCGAAACGGCCATCATCGAAAAACATGATAGCCGTCCAGTTTCTGTTCGGCTGCTGCTATCAGCGTGCACGAGCAGTTTTGTTGAATTGCTATTGGCCGGCGCTAACAATATGCTAGCAGTTTAATCGATAGTTGCAGTGCTTCTAGTAGCGGAAGCCCTCTGGAGTCTACCCGACAACTTTTTGCTCCCAGCAAGTTCCTGGAGTCTTTGGAATATCTCAGCAACTAGGGCGAATCTGGAAAAACGAAGTCATGGGTCAAATCAGAAAATTATGTTCTATAGACCAGTGTCAATAACCCCAAATAAGCGATGTGAATAGGCACACTCCCTTTAAACATCGGCTCACAGCAGCGAAACCTATCATTACACACGATAGTAGGTGGCGCTAGTCATCATCATCATCATCATTTTTGTTGTCAATGCTAGCGACCCACATCAATGCTACCGGATGCTGCCTCCATTGTAATTTCATACGTGTTATTTCCAAGGCTGTGAGCTAGATCAAGGAAAGAACCCTCTAGCTCCGAGGGTGTGGTTGCGAGCACGGGAAGGCCACGAATCATGATCTTCTGCCTGAGTCGGTGCTCATGATCTTCTGCTCAGTCGGTGAAACAAATGGACCAAGCCACGCAGAATGAAACTTCTGAGTAACTCCTGCACTCTCGGCACGTTAAGGGCGGCCATCAAAGCAGAATGATGCGCAAATGGCGGAAGCCCGGGGGCTGCTTTGATGTGCCGTGATAGGAGGGTTTCGAGCTCATCGACATCGGCGGACCGCAAAGGAGTGACTACACATCCAAATATGAGGGCTGGGACCACGATAGTGCGCCAAAGGAAACCTTTATCTAAGGCTGACAAGTATTTACTAAGAATTCCCACAGGGGTTAAGCACTAAAAAGCTCCACGCGCATGCCTGACACGATGGTGTACGTGGGGAGTACCACGTAAATATGAGCTGACAGTGACACCAAGGTGTTCTGTTTCAGCACACACAGTGAGCTGCTGTCCTGATAGCCGCCAAATTAGGAGCTCAGCTAACAATTCCGCACCAAAGACGAGGCAATGGCTCTTAGTCTTTGATTTTGTCAGGATGGGTAAACTCTAGCCTCCAACCTTCCCCGAACTCTTCAACGATACACAGGAGATGACTGAGATTTTTGGCATTAGTGGAGACGAGCATCAACCCTCGCCCTACGGGGGGGGGGGGGTCCTAAAACGACCCCCCTGAGGTTTTTCTTGCATAACTTTTAATACATGCGGCGCATCTTGCTGAAATTTTTAGTAGCAAGTATACAACAATTATACGTATGCTGTAATTTTGTGTGTGAAATTGGTTGAGAAATTTGGGAAATAATGATGTTTTGATGACGTCATGTTGGTGGAAAAAGTATAAATGTTTGAAAAATCGTAGAAAACGGAGTTTTGAAGCAAATTGCAAACGCCAGGAGTGAAAGATATAAAACGTCAATTTCTTTAACATGGCAATCTCGGATTTATGAAATTTTGGGTTTTTGACCCCCAAAATGAAAAAAACACTTTTTAATCACCACAAAATCAAAATTTTCAAAGATGTTATAAAAACCGGAATATATGTGACATAACTGTGTACGGACAATACCCAAACCAAATTTCAAAGAAATATATCTATTTTTGACCGAGTGATGACTCCCTAAGTGTACAAAATGCATGACGTCATTTAAAAAAAAAACTTTTTGGGACTTTTTTTTTACCAGAAACGAATAAATAATTACCTTTTATGTATTTCTGAGACAAAACTGGTCTAGGAACATGCTTTTTTATTTACATTTATCAATTTCTCATTTTGAGGTTTTCTGACAGAGCAAAATCGCTGTTCTGGACGTGGTCAATCGAGGTCATTCACTTGACCTGGAAGGTGACTCGTTGACCCGAAACCTAAAAATTGCATACCGTTAGATTCAAAACATGACAGGCAACATGTTGGTTCTTACAGCGTTGCTCTATGTTGCTTGGTTTGGAAGTTAACAAGGGGGTCGTTTTAGGACCCCCCCCCCCATGTAGGGCGAAGGTGAGAAAAGCTCCCGTAGGGCGAGGGTTAACCCGCGCGGCGCTGGGGGGTAAATTTTACCCCCCCCCCCCCCCCTCCCGGATTTTCTCCATAACTTGAAAACTATGACAGATATCAAAGTGAAACTTGCGGTACCTTATGGTGCATCAATTCTACATCTTGTTGAATAATTTTGTTGAAATTCGTGAAAATTTTGAGGAGATAATGACGTTTTAGTGACTTCATATCATGTCATTTTTGGTGAAAAAAACGTTAAATGTTTGAAAAAACGTAAAAAATAGCGTGTTGATGCAAATCGCAAATAAAAGCCGTCAAAAGAAAGGAAATAACATTGTCTTTAACATGGCTATCTCAGATTTTCCAAATTTTTGGTTTTTGACCCCCAAAAATGCAAAAAACTTATTTTTGGGGAAGAATTTCCACAAAAGTTTTTTGTTTGAAAGTTTAAAAAAACCAGAAGATATATTAGAGAGCCGAGTATGAACGATGTTCATACCAAATTTCAAAGCAATTTCTTTATTTTTGACTGACTTATGGCTCTCTAAGAATAAGTAACTCATGACTGTCATTTTTTTAATTGCGTTTTTTGGCTTTTACTGACCAGATACAGACAAATAAATGCCACCACTGTATTTCGAAGACAAAACTAGTCTAGAAACATGCAATGTTTATTTAGATTAATCAATTTCAAATTTTGACCTTATTTGTGACCTGACCTTGACCTGAGGGCGATTATATGGTGTCAGGCTGTGAAAATGGCTGCTTCTATCGAATTGTACGTGTAAAATAACCCATACAACATGTGTCGCATGGCTTTCGTAGACCTGTGACCTTTTGTGACCTGACCTTGACCTTGACCTTTGCTTAAAATTTCACTTTTACTTATGCGGGAGATGCATTATACATTTGGGAGCACTTTGTGAGATAATAGTTGCAATACAAGGCTTTGGATGGAAAGTATAGCCCAAAAACCCAAATACTGAAATTTTGACACTTGACATGCCGTGACCTGACATGTGACCTTATGTTAATAATTTCGGGCATGCGTTAGATTCTTCTCACTGAGAGCTGTCGATCGCCGTCTTGCGCGTCTCGCTGCGGATATTGGTTCGGAAGATACGAGGGGGGTAAAATTACCCCCCCCCCCAGCACCGCACGTTCGGATGGAGACCCAGCGCCGCGCGGGTTAAATCGTCTGCATAGCAGACTATTGGAACATGGTAGCCGAGGAGCTCGGCGCCACGACCGCTCTGATCAAGAAGTTGTATCAGCGGTCGAAAAAATACGTTTGCCAACGCTGGGAAGAGAATTGCGCCGATTGACCACGTCCAGAACAGCGATTTTGATCTGTCAGAAAACCTCAAAATGAGAAATTGATAAATGTAAATAAAAAGGCATGTTCCTAGACCAGTTTTGTCTCAGAAATACATAAAAGGTAATTACTTATTCGTATCTGGTAAAAAAAGTCCCAAAAAGTTATTAAAAAATGACGTCATGAATTTTGTACACTTAGGGAGTACACTCAGTCAAAAATAGAGATATTTCTTTGAAATTTGTCTGGGTATTGTCCGTACACAGTTATGTCACATATATTCCGGTTTTTATAACATCTTTGAAAATTTTGATTTTGTGATTTAAAAAAAATCATCGTGCCAGGCGTGCGCGTGGAGCTTTTTATGGCTTAACCCCTGTTGGAATTCTTAGTAAATACTTGTCAGCCTTAGATAAAGCTTTCCTTTGGCGGACTATCGCGGTCCCAGCCCACATATTTGGATGTGTAAACACTCCTTTGCGGTCCGCCGATGTCGAAGAGCTCAAAACCTTCCAATCACGTCACATCAAAGCAGCCCTCGGGCTTCCGCCATTTGCGGATCATTCTGCTTTGATGGCCGCCCTTAACGTGCCGAGAGTGCAGGAGTTACTCAGAAGTTTCATTCTGCGTGGCTTGGCCCATTTGTTTCACTCCGAGCACCGACTCAGGCAGATCATGATTCGTGGCCTTCCCGTGCTCGCCACCACACCCTCGGAGCTAGAGGGTTCTTTCCTCGGTCTAGCTCACAGCCTTGGAAATAACACGTTTGAAATTACAATGGAGGCAGCATCCGGTAGCATTGATGTGGGTCGCTAGCATTGACAATACAAATGATGATGACTAGCGCCACCTACTATCGTGTGTAATGATAGGTTTCGCTGCTGTGAGCCGATGTTTAATTAATGCAAATCCACGTGTTCGAAAGAGAAACCTGGCCAAATTGAAAATAAGTTTTTTTTTAAATCACAGCATCTTTGATTAAAATCACTTCCATTATTAGCACAAGCGTCAATGAATCCCGACATAATAGCCAATGACGGTGCAACGTTGTGCAAGTTTGCCTAAGTTTGCCGAGCAATAGCTACTCTGCAGTGACATGAGTTTTATGCTGTTTACTTCTCTGTCAAGGTGGCATCACAGTATTGCTTTGATAAACATCATGAAACGAACCTTTCCTTACGGTTAAACATCATAGATAAACTGGAAGAAGAAAAAACACGACTCGACCACCCGTTTGCCGTCAGCGCGAACGGAAACGTCTCTAAACGTGCATGAAATAATCAAACTTAGCTGCCGTTCTGGAGCTTGGAACGGCTGCAATGGGCCGACAAAGAACTTAAGCCCAACGCGAAAAGAGGCAACACCCCACAACACTTGCACAGACACACACACACAATTATACAGTATGTAGAGTAGAGCCATGTTCCAAATATACAATCTGTAGTGTAGACGTAGAGCCACGGCCCAGACATAGTCTGTAGAGTAGAGCCACGGTCCAGATATACAGTCTGTAGAGTAGAGCCACGGTCCAGACATACATTCTGTAGTGTAGAGCCACGGCTCAGATATACGTCTGTAGTGTAGAGCCACGTTCCAAATATACAGTCTGTAGTGTAGAGCTATGTTCCAGATATGCAGTCTGTAGTGTAGAGCCTGTAGTGTGTATGTGTGTATGTGTGTATGTGTGTATGTGTCTGGGTGCGTGTGCGTGTGCGTGTGCGTGTGTGTGTGTGTGTGACTGTGTGGGTGTATGTATGTATGTATGTATGTATGTATGTATGTATGTATGTATGTATGTATGTATGTATGTATGTATGTATGTATGTATGTATGTATGTATGTATGTATGTATGTATGTATGTATGTTACGTACGTACTTACGTACGTACTTACGTACGTACGTACGTACGTACGTACGTACGTACGTACGTACATACATACATACATACATAGATATATACATACATAGATATATATATATATATATATATATATATATATATATATATATATATATATATATATATATATATATATATATATATATATATATATATATATATATATATATATATATATATATATATATATATATATATATATATATATATATATATATATATATATATATATATATATATATATATATATATATATATATATATATATATATATATATATATATATATATATATATATATATATATATATATATATATATATATATATATATATATATATATATATATATATATATATATATATAAATATATATATATATATATATATATATATATATATATATATATATATATATATATATATATATATATATATATATATATATATATATATATATATATATATATATATATATATATATATATATATATATATATATATATATATATATATATATATATATATATATATATATATATATATATATATATATATATATATATATATATATATATATATATATATATATATATATATATATATATATATATATATATATATATATATATATATATATATATATATATATATATATATATATATATATATATATATATATATATACATAGATATATATATATATATATATATATATATATATATATATATATATATATATATATATATATATATATATATATATATATATATATATATATATATATATATATATGTATATATATATATATATATATATATATATATATATATATATATATATATATATATGTATATGTATATGTATATGTATATGTATATGTATATGTATATGTATATGGATATGGATATGGATATGGATATGTATATGTATATGTATATGTATATGTATATGTATATGTATATGTATATGTATATGTATATGTATATGTATATGTATATGTATATGTATATGTATATGTATATGTATATGTATATGGATATGGATATGGATATGGATATGGATATGGATATGTATATGTATATGTATACGTATACATGTATATATATACGTATACGTATAGTAGCACAATGTATCTATACCATTCCAACAATATTATCAGTTTCATTCAAGAAGCCTTCAAACTCATACTCATATACCAAGGTATCAATTTATATTAGGCACAAAAGATTTCCCAAAACCTCAAATTGGTACATAAAACAATGATATTCAAGCAAAGCATTACATTAATATCCCCTAAGTTCATAAGTTACCCATACATTTTACAATAATACGTACATTTTGCAGCTAATATAAAATAATGCATATTCGTGTTCATCTTAGTCCCTTCAATCTTAGATGTATTGGTGGTTTGCATGTACTAAATTAAAGCAATTAAATATTTCGTCTTTCTTTTGCCAAGAGAAGTGCATTGTAAATATCAAGGTTCATTGTAAATACCATCAAGTACTATAGAAATCGTTTTTTATGCAGGCATAAAGCGAAAATTTGTGCGGGAATAAATGAAAACCGAAAAATAGTAAAGTTTATTTTTCCAAAGTGTTTCCGAAGTAAGAACTATTCTATGACCGTGGTAAAACCAAGGCCCTATAACCAGGTAAGAACACGAGTCATCCGACCTTGAACTCGGTGGACCGCGGCCCACTGGCGGATCCAAAGGGGGGGGGGACATCAGGGGCAAATCCCCCCCCCCCCTTACACACACAGGAATCAGGGGGATTCAATACAAGTATGCCTCCTCGCGCGTTCCCAATTTATCGTAAAAATTGTCTTTGCAGCAGTCAAAATCCAGCTATCCACAGTCAAAAACCGGAAAATTTCGCGCCGCCTTGCGGCATGACACAAGTTTCGCAATGGCTTATACAAATTTGAAAAATGGGAAAGCCAATTCCATTAAGTGTTTGGCAGAGGCTCTCCTTGGCGGTAATTGCTGGCACTGGTGGATCCAGGGGGAAACATCAGGGGCAAATGCCCCCCCCCCCCTCCCCGTCCCACAGAAATCTGGGATGGGCATTCAATACCAGTATGCCCCCCCCCCCCCCCCAGGCGCAGATCCAGGATTTCGGCCAGGGGGGCACATACAAAAAAAATGCACCCTACTGGCGCGTTTGTATGGCGCGACATGGGCGCGTCCCGGGCTCAAGGGGAGGGTGCCCTAGCGCCCCCCCCCCCCCCCTCTGGATCTGGGCCTGCCCCCCACCCCGCGTGTTCCTTGCACTGAACGTGAAAAACAATGATCTTAGGAGAAAACTTCATGAAAACGGAAGTTTTTTCTCGAGTGATTGAATTGGAAGTTTGTATGTATACCTTTCTTTCAATGATAGACAAAACAGCGCACCTGATGCAATTCGAGCACAAATTCACTCAACACTTAACACGCTTACCCGGTGACACTTAACCCGCGCCCCGCTGGGGGGGGGGGGGGCAGAATCTGACCTCCCTCACGGATTTTCTCAATAACTTGGAAAACTATGATAGATATCGTCAAACTTGCAGTACTTATGCTGCATCATTTCTAAGTCTTCTCACTAAATTCCAATGAAATGTATGCAGTTTTTTTATAGAGATAATGACGTTTTAATGACGTCATGCGATCCCATTTTTGGTGGGAAAACGATAAATGTTTGAACAATCGTAGAAAATAGTGTTTTGAAGCAAATTGCACAAAACAAACGTCAAAAGAAAGGAAATGGCATTCTCTTCAAAATGGTCGTCTCCGATTTTCTAAATTGTGTTTTTGACCCCCCCCCCCCCCCAAAAAAAAACGGGGAAAAAAATGCAACTTTTTTATTTCAAGTGAATTGCTTAAGTTCGAATACCAAAATAAGGTGACCGACCCAAATCCGCGTAGGGAAAAAATGAGGGTACCTTTTGCCACAAAAAGATGCCCTCCCCACAGAGAGAGAGAGGCTGTATCTGCCAGTGCGCCGGCCACACCAACTTTTGAAACGATTCTCCACCCATGTATATATGCGTTTCTGTGTCTGTGTGTGTCCAGAAACATAGATAATTATGAATAGCCGGTGGCTATGCGGCAGATTGGTGTGTGACGCAGTACGGAAGTTTGTCAGCAGGGACGGAGGAATAATTGGCTGAATAATTGAGCCGGTCGTCGCGTTACCCCGGTGGCGTGTGGCCGACCATCAGAATACACAACTCTCGGCGCTGACCGGTCATTTGGCGCCCCGCTTCGTGATCTGACGTCCTCACATATTCACGAGCCGCGCCGTTAATTACCCGGTCACCAGTAATCGGTCGGCTGCCGATCCGGGCCGCGGCAGGGGCGACACCAGGCGCGGTTTTCAGGTGGAGAGCCGGGGCTGGAGTGGAGGCTGGATACAATTTTCCTCCGCCTACGCTGCTGCTAAGCTTCTGCTGTCGTCCGAAATATGTCGGGTGTCACTGCCGGCAACCTCTTTACCTCCCCCACCCGTGCCTGGCGCCGCCTCTGCACGCACGTGGGAGAAAGCCACCTGGGCACCGGTGATTTTTGGTTACCGATGACGCGGGCGCGACGCGCGCGTTCCGTAATTAACGGCCGGCGGGTTATGGCCAATAGGATGATACACAGCGGTTGATCGCAATCGATGTCGGCTGGGCATTCACTGCAGGCCTGCCTCGCCACCGGCCGTGTGCAGCTGCGATGGGAACCGCACAGGAGGTGAGTCTGCACTGAATCAATGGTATAATGTTTGGTGATACTGACATGGATATGGAGCTTACAAACAAAAGCCGCTACGGCTAATCGTCCAGTGGAACGTGGTAGGTCAGAGGGTGACGACTTCCTCCGGCAGATTTTTCCGGCCGACGAACGGAGGATTACCGCGATTATTTGAGGTGAGCAGAGATTTATCTCACATCTTGAGATCATAGGAGAGAGAGAGAGACAATGAGGTGATTCGGATTCTTCATCCACCGGCAGATACGAGGTCCATAGCATCAGGATGGCGTCTGTAGGTGGTGCAGATGAGAACGTTGCGACCTCGGGGCCACCACCAGGCGGTCAGACAGGGGATGCAGACAGACAGACCAGGTCAAGCCTTCTGCGCCCACAGCCGCTGGAGCTACCGCCGCTGCTACCGGCATCCTTCAGAGCACCTCCAGTGGGCTCCTCTGTCAAGCCGCCGCCACCGCCCCTGTTGCCGTACCCGCCTGGCGGTCTGCCCCTGCCGCTGCCCCGGCTGTGGCCGCGCCTTCTGCTACCGGCCAATCTCGCCGCCTGGGGGCTCACCGGCCGACCTGACCCGACCTCGCTGGCAGCTGCGCTGGGATACTGGCTGATGCCCGGGCCAGCACCGCCACTGCTGGCCGCTGGTAAGCTCACTGAGAGTCACTGTGACCGAGCACGGTCACTTGACGAGATTAGTCAGCAGGAAAGCCAACTGAAGAGTTCCGCGGAGCAGGAACGCGAACGAGCAGTGTACAGGAGCTCAGCTGTGAAGAGGCGTGCGGATAAAGATGCCTTCGCAGAACCGGAGGCGAAAAGACTTCAGAACGCTGAGACCGTGGTAGTGGCAGAGGGGAAAGACCTTGGCAAAGAAGCTCGCCGCTCACCTGAGCTATTTCAGAAACTGAGCAGAGTGCCTCGAGATGGATTGGCTCTCCGGTATGACTCAATATCAAGAATGCAAAGTGTTTTGCTGACCAATGATAGCATTCCGTTTCCAGCTGAAGATGTAGAAGCCCAAGGTAAGAAGCTGAGCCACAGGGTCTTAGGTTATAATGATTCCGCGACATCTTCTTCGGATGGAAAATTCAGGTGGTTTAACCCACATGATGACTTCAACTTCTCATGGGGTGAGAATCTGAGCCTGTTCCAGAAGCAAGCTTTACCGGAAACGTATCCAGATGCGGCTGTGCACCTAAAACGTAAGGCACTAACGGAACCAACAGAACTAACAAAGGCTTCGTCAGTCGCCAGCAATTTTCCAGTATCACCCACCGCAGCCGCATCCCAGCTGGCAGCGCAACAGCCGTCAGCAACGACAGCACTCTCATCGGGTTTGTGCAAAACGCCTTCCTCAAAAGAGCTACCAAGAATCTTAGATGGATGTCATCACGGGACTGCAAGGGATAACGAAGTTTCCCATACTTCTGGCGATAAAACGTTGCAGTCGGTCGATAAGAAATCCAGCCCGGATCGTTCAGAAGAAGTCCAAAAAATCACCGTCGAGGGAAAAGACCTGACATGTTTCAGCCAACAAGAACACCAATCAAGTGAAGCATTTAACGTGACTACGAACGACACCCAAACCAAAACCTCCACGGACAACGCCCCACTGACCTCAACCAGTTCAGCCGAAGGAGACAGTGCGAGATCAGCCTCCTTCGCGGCGATCACACCAGCCCCGTGCGGCGAGAACAGACGTCATAAGAACAACGAGGCGGCCAAGCGCTCCCGTGATGCGAGGCGCGCCAAGGAGGATGGCATAGTCGTGCGGTGCGCTCTCCTCGAGGCAGAGAACGTCCAGCTGCGACTCGAGATGACTTGGCTGAAGAATGAGACGGCTAGACTGAAGTACGTGCTGTACAGCAGCTGAGGTGCGCGTCAGAAGAAACACAGGCGTCGGCAGTAGTTCTGTTGTATAGTGTTGTGTGTGCCATTGTCAGTGTTGTTTGCATGGTGTTATTTGCATAGTGTCTATCGAATATAGGGGATAAACGTATTAAGTAAAGGTGTGTGACTCTGCTGGGGATGAGGCAAGTACAGGATACTAATATTTTGTTTCCGAATGCGCTCTCCTCGCTGTCGCTTTTGTATTTGGATTGTGTTGGTGACATTGAACGTAAGCGTTGTTGTATGCGTGGATGATTGATTGGCCCCTCGCTCGTTACCTGTTTACTGTTTGCTTATGACAAGAGAATGATAGAGTTACAGACACCTAAACTATTGGAACTTGAAGCTGATTAAAACTGCATTAAGGAATAGGTACACGTGTGCACTTTGTGCACGTTTAAATACATGTTTTGATGCAATAAAGAAGGCTGCTATCATTTCCGTATACCCTATAGTCTCAACCCTCCAAATAAAATTACAGGAAAGGGTCTCGCGATGCGGAGAATATTTAGAGGATGGAAATCTTCCATTCAGTTAATATGTACACATTTATAGGCGTCACCAGATGCATTCTTGTTCTGTAATGTGCTACCTCAAATTCGATTTGTTGTGTCATGTGTGCCGCTAGTGTGAAAGGGAAATTATTCCTTAGCCACGTGTTCTAATTCCTCAGCCTCAACTATTGCCCTGACATGGCACATGGGTAGGAACTGGGAGCAATACAAAATATAATCCCTTGCTAATTAACAATGTCGTTAAATATATAACGTCGATGGACGCTGTCACCGCGCCACATCTGGACGATCACACGGCGATTTCGTGTTTACGTATGCTGAGAATGACGCCCGTATGGTATATATGAAGCATCCATAATACAGGATTGGGTGTTGTTATCTACATGTCTCGCAGGCGATTAGCCCAGTGCCCACTATGAATAATATAGCATTGGCGACCCCGGCGTATTGTTTCGAAATTATTCATAGCTATGCGATGACCCATGGATAAAGGTATGGCGATGGCATAGCGATGGCCATAGCGATGGCCATAGCGAGCATAGCGATGGTGTGGCAATGGTCATTCGCTGTAAGTGCAGGTTAACACAACATGACTATAGGCGCGACACTAGCCTGTTTTACTCGCCACCACCCTTGGATGGGTAACCAGGCGTACCAACTTCAAGTATCGTAAAACAACGAACAGAATCATGCAATATAAGGCACGATGACCATAGCAGATGATAAGGATATTGTGGATATGTGGCATAACCACTCGGCACTCGAGTCAGCTGATCTGAGACTGTGCTCAAGTTCAAACGCAAATGTGCATTAAGTTCACTTCCATCATAACGCAGATCTTTGATAATTTCCGGCTTTTAGCCCTATAAGCCCTTCTTTTGACAATTTAATTTGAAGAAAATCGAACCCGCTAGCAATAAAGACATTGCTCAATATTTGTTGCCGAAACTTTAAACGGAACCCACCGTTTGCCCGCGCAGTTCGGTTGGGTTCGGCAGGACTACTAATCTCATCCTTCCACCCTGGCCCCCTACCCCCCAATCTGCCCCCCCCTCCCAGATTTTCTCAATAACTCAAAAACTATGGTAGATAACCTTATGCTACATCAATTCTACATCTTCTCACAAAATTGCAATGCAATTGATGTAGTTCTTCTAATGACGTTTTAGTGACGTCATATCATGCCATTTTTGGTGACAAAACGATAAATGTTTGAAAACTCGTAGAAAATTCGAGTTTTGTAACAAATTGCCAATACAAAAACGCCAAAAGAAAGGAAATAACATTCTATTTAAAATGGCTATTTCGGATTTCGCAACATTTTAATTTTTGACTCCCGAAAATAAAATACAAACTTTTTTGTTTAAATTTCCACAAAATCAACATTTGTAAAGTAATTAAAAACGGAATATTATTGGAGAAACAAGTATGGACGATGCCCAAACCGAATTTTGAAGCAATATCTTTATTTTTAACTGACTTATGGCTCCCTAAGTATGAGTAACTCATGACGTAATTTTTCAATTGCATTTTTTGGCTTTTAGTGATCAGATATTTTCATTGTTTTCATTTCATAACTGCCGCCACTGTATGTTTTTAGACAAAACTGGTCTAAAAAACATGCCTATTTGATTCAGACTAATAAATTTCACATTTTGACCTTATGTGACCTGACCTTGACCTGAACTTCACCTAAGGGACATTATATGGGGTAAAGTTATGAAAATGGTCACCAATATTTAATTATACGTGTAAAATAACCCATACAACATGTGTCACATCACTTTCGTAGACCTCTTACCAAATAGTGACCTTTTATGACCTGACCTTGACCTTTGATACAATCTCACTTTCGCTTATGCGAGAGATGTATTATACCTTTCAGAGCACGTTTTGCGATAATGGTCGCAATCTAAGACTTTGAATGCAAAGTATGGCCCATCAACTAAAACACCTCGATTTTTACCTTTGACCTGAACGTGACCTGACCTATGACCTTATTTTGACAATTTCACGTGTGCGTTAGATACGTTTCATTGAGATATTTCGATTGCCGTCTTGCGCGTCTCGCTGAGATTATTGATTTGGAAGATAACGTGGTGGCAGAATCTTCTCTCTCTCCCCCCCTACCCGTGTTCGGCTGAATACCCCAGCGGGGCGCAGGTTAAAAGCAAACCGAACATATCGGAAATAGGTAGGCTATGGTTACCGACCACGCTCAGAAAAGGATCGTCTTCTTTGGATACTTAGCGACAACCGAAGAATTACATTTGACCCAACAAAAAAAAATATATATTTCTATATATTTCAATCAATGAAAGCTCGGATAGCGGCGTGTACCAATCCAGACGATTTTTCTTGGGCCGATCTAGTAAAAATCGATGAGCTCTCAATCCTGAACGCGCTAGATACTAAAGCGAAAATAAACTCGGCCGGTATTAACCCATGCCCTGCTCGGCCTCCGGTTTCCACGCAATGCTGGGGGGTTGAACATCGCCCCCCCCCCCCACACACACACCCTCTCGAATTTGGCTCCTCTAGGGAGTAGGAGAAATCTAAATACCGTTCGATATATCGTCAAAAAGCATTTCGAAACCTTTTCAGTCTATTTTTGGCTCATGTCAATATTGTGGTCACCAGAGGTCATAAAATGTCAAATTTTCCAACTTTAGGACGTTGCTCTAGAAACCCACAAATATCCCGGGACTGATAGCTATAGGAAGAAACGGAAAAAATACAATAGAAAGTTCTTGAATAATGTAAACGATGGGGTGTCCTTAAATTCTAGCTCAGGTCAATAGTTTAGGCTCCAGAAGTCACCAAAGTTAAAAAAGGCTATTTTTGGAACACAAGTTTTTCGCCAATAACTTTTTGCCTTGTAAAGAAAGGGCAATAATGTCGCCGTCATCGTGTTTGTCTCGTCAAGACGCGTCGACCCGTATTCATGATGATCGGATTGGGTTAACTTCGAAATTTGACCTCAGGTCAAGAGCAAATGGTGACCCAAGTAGGTCATGTTGCATATTGGAAAACGTGTATCGACGAGGCAAACACATTGGTGTCGGTTTTACCTCCGTATCTTCATTCTATCGAGAGTTATCGACAAACAAGTGTTGGTGACCTCGGATGACCTTGTCTGTCTGACCCTGTAGGAGTCACTGAGCAAACATTTCACCTGGGTATCAAGAATGGCCCAAAATAACATGATCTAGAAGTAATTGGACTGATCTGATGCGTATCCTCAGAAAAGGAAGCATTCGTATATTTTCCCATTGACTTTAATGGGGGAGGTCACGAAATTGACCTGACCTTAGGTCACCAATGTCACAAATCCGAGATATACGAATTGTAGGTACTTATGACCTTATGAAATTCTGTAAAGTTTCAAGCATCTCGGTCAAACACTGACTGTGGCACGACCGCAACCTTTGTTGGTGGTGGGATCACTTGACCTGACCTGGTGTCCTGACTTGACATGACCTGGTGTCCTGACTTGACATGACCTCGGGTCAACAATTTCATTAAAGTTGCGTGAAGGATGGGGAATAAGGTGGGTGCAAAAACGGCGGCGCTCCACGCCCCCGTGCACGGACGTTGTTTCGCCATCTCCGAGGAGTGTTCAAACGCCAAACACCCCCAGCAGGGTGAGGGTTAAAATGAAAGAAGGCAATGTTACTACGTGTGAAGCAACAGTGATTCTTCAAGTAAAAGCAGACGTTTGGTGGAAGAGAACCAAACTTTGACCATGAAGACCAGACCTGACGCAATAACATAACTCCCAAAGAACTTCAGCTATTTGGTAATTGGTGGTGATTGCGATGGAATGGAGCTTGTCAGCCGCCTCGGACGGTGTACTAAGATAAATGCGAGGGAGGAACGCTCATGATGGGGTGATAACGGTACGCACAGCTATCGACACCTAATTCCTCCTCCGATGCAAGCGCGATCCTATGTGGAATAACGTCGTGACACTTCCGACTTTATTAATAAAGAGAGAACCTAGCATGACAAAAATGGCATTGGGTATTTCATTCTTGTCAATCGATCAACCCAATAATAGTTCGAAGTTCCGAAGTTCGATAACTATTCGGCAGCAAATTCGCACTTAGTCATTAACATGCAGATTTCATGTTCCATTGGCCTTTAAAAATCGGAGATGTATTTTGTTTTGGCAGGTATACATATCATACCTTTTAGATAGAACATCATATTTTCACAAATAATTATAATGTCGAGCCCGTTTCACAGCAGGTCTTGCTGCTGCTGCTTGCTATCTTGCAAATGCGTTGCTCGATCTGAAATATCTCTTCAACCTCAGGAGATACGCTGCTAAAAAGTTTGTAATTACAAAGAATTTCTTTGTTATTACAAATAATTTGTACACATGTTTGTAGTTTGGATTTCACAAAACCCCAGGGCAGTATATCTCAATTTACTATTTACCAACTAGTTTACAAAGATATTGTTTGTAAAAATGTTTGCAATTGCACATGTTCTATTTCTCAAAGCTTGACGGAAGTGAGGAAATGTTTGCAATTACAAACTTGTAATTCTAGTGGGTCAGGGGTTCTGAATTTCAGAAACTGCATTGATAGTTGACATTGTTTGGATGTTCAGGTTATTTTCTTGGTGAGGTTGTTACGTTGCCGAGGTTTTTAGGGTAATGGTTTAGTTATACATAGGTATAGCTGCCCAAAAAAGTTATTTCCCGAGAGATTCGAACAGGGATCTCCAGATTTGAAGTCCAGTCACAGTGTACCTTACCGATTGCGCTGTGAGGGGCGCCTCCGCGCGGAGAAACCGTATGGCGATATAATTGCAGCGGTCAACGATGTCTTGTGCAATGTGCAATGAACCTTCACCCTTTACGACGTATGAAATCGGCTAGGTTAGGTGAAAAAATGATCGAGAAATTCAACGATCTTTCTTTTAAGAGTAGTTCTGTTGTTATGCTCCGCCACCTGGTGAATGGTCAAATTCTGTTTACTCTAATTGATTACCAAGATGTATTTTTACGATCAGAGTTTGCATTCCGATGAAATGTTAATTAAAAGATAATTCTCCCTATAACTAACTTTATTTTGAATGCAAAAATCAACCACAATGTAAATATTTGTTAAATTAATTTCTTAACAATCAAATTAGTTGTCATTAGCATCAATTTTAATGCAAACGTTCTTGATTTCAAGGTTTCTGCTGTACTAACATTTGTGTTTACAATTTTCTTTACAATCGGTAATTCAGAGGTGGTGAATGTTTGTGAAATGTCTTTTTGTGAGGTTTGCGATATTTTCTTGCGTTTGTAATCGCAAACATGTGTAAATACTAACTTCTTTGTGAAATAGGCCTCTGGTCTGACGCTGATAGTCTATTGTTTGCCACGACACCTAAATCGCTTTCCTTTTCAATCTGATCCAGTTGCTTCCCACCCATTGCATACCTATGTGCACTGCTAACTCGTCCAGCGTGGATAATCTTACATTTACTCAAATTGAATTGCATCTGCCATACTTCAGACCACTCAACTAGCTTGTCCAGATCTGAGGCCTATTTCACAAAGAAGTTAGTAATTACAAATGTTTGCGATTACAAACGCAAGAAAATATTGCAAACCTCACAAAAAGCTATTTCACAAACATTCGCCACCTCTGAATTACCGATTGTAAAGAAAATTGTAAACAGGAATTTTAGTCAGCAGAAAACTTTACAATCAAGAACGTTTGTATTAAACTTGATGCTAATGACCAATAATTTTATTGTTAACAAATTAATTTAACAATTATTTACATTGTGGTTTATTTTTTTATTCAATATAAAATTAGTTATAGGGAGAATAATATTTTAATTAACATTTCATCGGAATGCAAACACTGATCGTAAAAATACATCTTGGTAAGCAGTTAAAGTAAACAGAATTTGACCATTCACCAGGTGGCGGAGCATAACAACAGAACTACTCTTAAAAGAAAGATCGTTGAATTTCTCGACCATTTGTTCACCTAACTTAGCCGATTTCCTACGTCGTAAAGGGTGAAGGTTCACTGCACATTGCACAAGACATCGTTGACCGCTGCAATTCTATCGCCATGCGGTTTCTCCGCGCGGAGGCGCCCCTCACAGCGCAATCGGAAAGGTGCAATGGGACCTCAAAGCTGCAGATCCCTGTTCGAATCTCTCGGGAAATAGCTTTTTTTGGGCAGCTATACCTATAAAATAACCTGAAAATACCAAGAAAATAACCTGAACAGTCAAACAATGTCAACCGTCAATGCAGTTTCTGAAATTCAGAACCCCTGACCCACTGGAATTACAAGTTTGTAATTGCAAACATTTCCTCACTTCCGTCAACCTTTGAGAAATAGAACATGTGCAATTGCAAACATTTTTAGAAACAATATCTTTGTAAAGTAGTTTGTAAATAGTAAATTGAGATTTACTGCCCTGGGGTTTTGTGAAATCCAAACTACAAACATGTGTTTTTTGTTGTTGTAATTACAAAGAAATTCTTTGTAATTACAAAGTTTTTTGCTTTGTAAAATAGGCTACTGATTGCAAAACATCCTGAGGCCTATTTCACAAAGCAAAAAAGTTTGTAATTACAAATAATTTCTTTGCAATTACAAATAATATTTACACATGTCTGTAATTTGGATTTCACAAAACTTGAGGGCAGTAAATCTCAATTTACAATTTGCAAACTAGTTTACAAAGATATTGTTTTTAGAAATGTTTGTAATTGCACACGTTCTATTTCACAAAGGTTGAAGGAAGTGAAAAAATGCTTGCAATTACAAACTTGTAGTTCCAGTGGGTCAGAGGCTCTGAATTTCAGTGATAGCATTGAGAGGTTGAGGTTGTTTCGCTGTTGAGGTTGTTGTATTGGTGCGGTGGTTTCGTTGCCGAGGTTGGGTTTAGGTTTTTGAACGGACGATTAAATGGACGAAGAGAACCTTCTATTTGGGGACTTTCCTGAGCCTCGGCAGGCTCGAGTGTTTCGCCCATTACGGAATATGACCTTCGAGACGGAGCGCAGTTACCGGTGAGTTTTTTCAGCTTCGTCTTATAGGAGGTCAGCTCAGGTCATCTGAGGCCACCTTTTTTTGCCAATAACTATAAGGGAAATGTTATCTTATTTTCCGTGGCGGCTCGTGGTCCTCAAAGTACCTGAGTGTACGGCCTTGCCCCAGTCCAAAATTCACAACTGGAAAGACAGTAGCAAGGCCGTGATACAGCGCTTACCTTCGGGCACCGTCTGAGGCCAATTTCACAAAGCAAAAAGTTTGTAATTGCAACGAACTTCTTTGTTATTATAAATAATTTGTACACATGTTTGTAGTTTGGATTTCACAAAACGTCAGGGCAGTAAATCTCAATTTACTATTTACAAACTAGTTTACAAGGATATTGTTTGTAGAAATGTTTGCAATTGCACATGTTCCATTTCTCAAAGGTTAACGGAAGTGAGGAAATGTTTGCAATTACAAACTTGTAATTCCAGTGGGTCAGGGGTTCTGAATTTCAGAAACTGCATTGATAGTTGACGTTGTTTGACTGTTCAGGTTATTTTCTTGTTGAGGCTGTTACGTTGCCGAGGTTGTTAGGGTAATGGTCTTGTGCCACGGACAGCAGGGCGCGCCAGATAACAGTTCTCAGCGGCGAGCTCTGAGCGGGCGGCCCAGGTCTTAGGTCTCAGGGACTGGCTGATCGTGAAAAAAACACCTGGTCGTCCGGGTCACGGTCCAGACGTTCCATCAGCCACTCGAGGGCCGCGCTAAGTGCGACCATTTCGTCAGGAAACTGGAACAGATGCGACTGCGGAGGAGGCCACGGCGGAGGCGGAGGTTCGTCGGGTGGCGGGAGTGATAACTCGCAGGGTGACGGAGGCGATCGCTGCTGTGGCGGATTTGGAGGTGTGTCGGCACCATCGTCCGACCGGTGGTGTAAAGTAACGGGTACTAGTCCCATTCCGAACAGCTGCTGCTCGCTATGGTCGCTGACGACAACCAGGAGACCCGGGAGAAGGCGGCCTGTCTCATCCGTGCTGCGCGTCTACAGGAGACGCAAGAAGTCAGGAACTTCAAGCTTCCCGACGTCAACTTCGGAGCCGAAGGGTACGCCGAACTCATCGACTGGAGCACAGCGGAGGTGACGAAGCCACCGCTGCTGCGAGATCTCAGCGACGAAGACCTGCAGGACATCCTCAAAGCCCCAGCTGCTGTTCCGCCGTACCCGGTACACACCCAGGCTGTGGAGAGGACCGTCAGGATGGTGACAGAAGGCTGTTCTTCGGTGCAGGGCGAGGAGTCGAGGCACGTCCTCATCACAGCGAGGCTGAAGCACCGATGCATCCTCCCGGCCTTCAACTCGAAGCAGGACCGGCGCCCTTCATATGCATGGTACCAATTATTGACTCAGTTGTACAGTATAATACATTGATCTAAATAACGAAATTACTATGCATTTATACCTCGTTCCACTCCAAGTTTGCGGCCGAAGCGCTTTAATAATAACAGCACGCGAAAAAAATATCACGAGGAATTTTAGGTTCAATCGCAAAATGAAAATGCAATGCAAATTGCTGAAAGCGCTTCGGCCGCAAACGTGATGTGGAACAAGGTATGCGACTGCTTAAACTTTTTTCTCAGTCGCTATGTTTTTTGTTTTGTTTGAACAGCGTGAAGACGCAGTCCTGTCTCGTCACCCATTCCATTGTTGGTCCACCCGAATCAATATATTGGTAATGTTCTAGCTCCTTTCTTTAAATAATAGACCGTTCCTCCAATGAAGACGGCTAACCTCGTAAAATTTGCCACAGAACCTCTCATATCCTACATCGATCGGGGTGACTGCAGCCTGTCGACCATTTCAAGTGGGGATGACCCGGCTGTCCTCCATCGCCACAACCTCGCCCATGCTGTCCTCACCGCAGTGGTCGTCACGGGCCCACCAACCCCCAGCCCGGCCCGGCCCGGCCCATGAATACCAAGCCCAGACCCGGTCAAATTAATAATATTGAGGCCCAGCCCCGGTCCGGCCCGTTCAGATTAAGCATATCATTATTTAAAAAAAAAAATGAAATCATTATCCTAGCATATTTACCTGTATACTATAAATGTGAAACAATGAACCAACTATGCTAACCAAAAAAACTAAAAGCCACAGCCACAGCAACAGTGTGTTGCTGTGTAAGCGAACTACTGGTTAAAATATTTTTGAGCTCTGACCTGAGCTTATGCGACGGGCGCATTACTTCAAAATTGTCAGGCCCAGGCCCATCCAGAGCCCAGTGATTTCCTTAAAGTTGAGGCCCGGCCCAGGTCCAGCCCATGACCCATAGGGCCAGCCCAGCCCATGGCGAACTCTGCATCACCACCTGCCTTCAGTCTGCCGAATGCCGAGCTGAGCTAGACCGGAAGCCGGTCTTCAGTGCGTATGAGGTGGAGATACGTGTTTTTGCCTTTGCACATATGATTGAGAAATAGAGTGAATACAGCCACCATAAAGCCACCATGAATACAGCCAACACAGGTTTGGATTTTCAGGTTAGTTTCAATCTGTTAGCATCAGTTTACCCTAAAACAGGTTTTTATGATCGCTTACAGCAGCTGCAGAATCATATAACAATAATAGTATGCTTCGGAACTATCGGCGATATAGGTGGCGCCACCATCGTCAGGTTGAAAAAAAGGGTCTCTTAGTAAATCGACTCGCGCTCACCAATTATTGATCTTAGCGGGCAAATCTCTTCAGATTTCATTTTCTTAATCATGAGCGCCACTTTTTGTCATATTCCAATATAATTGTGAGATGGACGACACACCCTATTGTACAGCAATCAGAAGTTGCATGTTAATCGTGCCATGGTGATCCTTTTCATCTGTCATTTGTGCTCACCTTGTGTGATATTACACTTGCAAGCAAGCTGATGCTATGTGCGGCTAAGTCCTAATCTGTGCCCATCGGAAATTCCATATACCTGAGTTTAGTTGGTCCTCAAACGGGAAATTGTACTCTATGAATGTCCTGTAAATGTTGTGCTGCGTCCATTGTGTTCAGGGCCAGTCTTACAACCACACTGTCACATCCTTTGTCAGCGGAGTTGATGAGGTCAATGATTATCGTTATGAAAGTCACAACATACCCGTTCATATTTCGACAATTGAACAAATTAATGCCAGTCAATACAGTTTGGTAAGAATCTCTTTTTCTTTCAGTGTTGGGCCAGGTGGGTTTGTGAATGGAGTGATGAAAGAGCGAGCGTGATGAGTGGTGGACAGCCAATGTTTCAGCTGATAGCTCCATCGGTATTGTTAACCCGCGACTTACTGGGGGGGGGGGGGGTATCTTTGCCCCTCCCGTTATATTGCAATAACTCCTACACGAACACCGGTATCGTCACCAAACGTGCAGCATCTTCTCTCACATCAATTATACACATGTTGGCAAAAGGAAAAATATGAGGCTATGATAGGTCATCCGGGAATGACGTCAGAGTGACGTCATATTCTTCGGTTTTTGTAGCGAAATAATGGTTTGCGGAAAACGCTGTCAAAGGTACGATTTTTGAGATAAACTCAATTGTCTTAAATCAAATTACTGACAATAGACCGGGCTATCAAACTGCTATCTCGGATTTGTGATTGAAGGCGGCATGTCTTTGAAGAAGCAAAGAAGACTCGATCCGTCCTGAGAAGGTTCTATGTACAAATAGTATGTCATACTGCACTCTTCTCTGAGCAAGCGAGGCGATATTAAAAGACTGTAAAAGATCTGACTATGAATATGAGGGTGAGTGTGAATGGTGAGG
>JAXIVJ010010425.1:0-7500 GCA_036785665.1 Chirona hameri
TTCATCGGAAAGCAAACTCTGATCGTAAATAACATCTTGGTAAGCATAGAGTAAAACAGAATTTGCCATTCACCGGGGTGGCGGCGCATAACAACGCAAGAACTACTCTAAAAGAAAGATCGTTGAATTTCTCGACCATTTTTTCACCTAACCTAGCCGATTTCTTACATCGTAAATGGGTGAAGGTTCATTGTACATTGCACGAGACAATCGTTGACACCGCTGAAATTCATATCGCCATGCGGTACTTCGGCGCGGGGACGCCCCTCACCGCGCAATCGGTAAGGTGACGTGCAACTGTGACTGGGCTTCAAAGCTGGATATCCTGTTCGAATCTCTCGGGATGATAACTAGTTATGGGCCAGCTATACCTATGTTATATGTATAACTAAACATTACCCTAAAAAACCTATCATACTATTCAATGCAGTTTCTGAAATTCAGAACCCCTTTGACCCACTGGAATTACAAGTTTGTAATTGCAAACATTTCCTCACTTCCGTCAACCTGTGAGGAAATAGAACATGTGCAATTGCAAACATTTTTAAACAAAAACAATATCTTGTAAACTAGTTTGTAATTAGTAAATTGAGATTTACTGCCACTGGGGTTTTTGTGAAATCCGAACTACAAACATGTGTAAAAATGATTTGTAATAACAAGAAATTCTTTGTAATTACAAACTTTTTTGCTTTTGTGAAATTGGCCTCTGTTGTTGAATTGACATTATTCAAGTACCTATCACATGTCAATTTGTGATGCAAATTTTATATTTCAGACATAAAAGGGGCGGTTCATGGGTTTATAGTTGTTTCGTATAAACATTCAGAATGTTATATGTTGATATGATATTATTTAGGGTTCTAAAATACTGCAGTTATCATTTCTATGTACATATTCAATATTGTATTGCCTTCCACTTAAAGATAAGAGCAGTCAGCGAGTTTGTGATGTAGTTTAGCAACTCTTTAAGTTATTTTTAGACAAAACAAAATATTTATGTGGGTTTGAAAGCACCTGGAACTCACCCTCATACTCTAGAACATTGTTTGGACCCCTTTATTGTTTACGTTGCTCCCAAATGTGTTATTTGCATCAGATGTGACTTTTGACTTGTACAGAGGAGAGTCCGGACATCAGCTTAGGACTCAAGCAGCATACAGACGGACTCAACTTTGACACAGCGACATCCATGAGGCTTCACTCTGACTCAACCTAAAACCCCTATTTTTATTTAAGCGACTCGCCACTCTGACTCAAAAGTTGAGTCCATATTTTTTAAACGACTCAACTCTGACTCAAGGCGAGCCCCATATTTTTTCTTAACCGACTACGACTCTGACTCAAGTTGATTTTTTTTATTTAGCAGAGTTGAGTAAATTTGACTACCGACTCTGAGTCGAGCACAACCCTGGCGGTGACGTTACGCCTCTCCCAGTGGTAAACGAACTCCCGGAATACGCCCGGCTGAGGCGGTCAATCGACACCCAACGTATGAGTATTGCGACACCTCGACACCCCATGCAGCGGTTATCAAGGGTGTTCTGTTAAACCTATACACCCCATGCTGTGGCGATCACGGGTTGTTCCGGTACACCCCCTGGATGCTAAACAAAACACCTTCACAGGCGACAGTATTTTAGGTTGTGTGGTGCATCACACGGGCTTAGGGTGTCAACTCCCCGCGGGGGTGTTGAATTTTGGAGGAGTGTACCTCTAGCAGAATCATAGCAAGTGCCGCTTCTCAGTATTGATGATAGCAACAGCTCATACCTCCGTCCCGGGTCGATAGTTGACATCTGCACGAGGCAGATATCAGCATCAACTCTGCTCATATCTTGGCCTGAACAGGATAAAAAGAAAGGCCGACAAAGGGACGATGGCCGCTCATAGCAACCATAAAGTTCAAGGTGTCTATCATTAGGGAAATGCTAAATCCTACCATGGGCTCCGCCACCGGGGGGGGGGGGGGGGGGGTGAGACAGAGTGTCTTTTTGTCCCTCCCAACTTTGAGCACATGACTACTGCCCTCAAATTCAGTCAGGCACCTCAACAGTACACACCTCAAGCACTGTCAACATTAATAATACAGTTATCCGAATAAAATAAACAATTTCGCGCTGCTCCGCGGGGCGCAATATGGCAAACACAAGTTCTCAATATGTATACGGGTTAAAACAAAATTATAAATTGGCACCTTTTCGCGGCGTATTTATGGTTTATTGTGTTCTGCCTTTCCATATAATTGGCAAAATAGTTCGCTTTATCACCTTATTTTTACCCCACTCTTAACCCGCGCGGCGCTGGGGGGGGGTGGGGGGTTACATTTACCCCCTCCCGGATTTTTTCCATAACTTGACAACTATGACAGATATCAAAGTGAAAACTTACGTAGCTTATGGTGCATCAATTCTACGTCTTCTGCCATTTTTTTTTTAATTCGTGATTTTTTTTTGGCAGATAATGACGTTTTAGTGACGTCATGCATGTCATTTTTGGTGATAAAAACGTTAAATGTTTGAAAAATCGTAGAAAATAGGCGTGTTACTGCAAATTGCAAATAAAAAGCATCAAAGAAGGGAAATAACATTGTCTTTGACATGGCTATCTCAGATTTTAAAATTTTGGTTTTTTTGACCCCCCAAAATGCAAAAAAAACTGATTTTTGGGGAAGAATTTCCACAAAAGTTTTTGTTTGAAGATTTTCAAAAAAACGGAAGATATATTAGAGAACCGAGTATGAACGATATTCAAACCAAAATTTCAAAAGCAATTTTTATTTTTGAACTGACTTATGGCTCTCTAAGAACAAGTAACTCATGACGTCATTTTTTAAATTGCGTTTTCTGGCTTTTACTGACCAGATACAGACAAATAAATGCCATCCACTGTATTTCGAAGACAAAACTAGTCTAGAAACATGCAATGTTCATTTAGATTAATCAATTTCAAATTTTGACCTTATTGTGACCTGACCTTGAACCTGAGGAATATGTGTCAGGCTGTGAAAATGGCTGCTTCTATCGAATATACGTGTTAAAATAAACCCATACAACATGTGTCGCATGGGTTTCGTAGACCTGTGACCTGTGTGACCTGACCTTGACCTTTGCTTACAATTTCACTTTTACTTATGCGGAAATGCATTATTACACTCTGAGCACTTTGTGAGATAATAGTTGCAATATAAGGCTTTGGATGGAAAGTATAGCCCAAAACTCAAATACTTACATTTTACATTTGACCTGACCGTGACCTGACATGTGACCTTATTTTAAGAATTTCGAGTATGGCGTCTTTTCATTCTTCTCGTTGAGAGCTTGCGATCGCCGCATTGCGCGTCTCGCTGCGGTTATTGGTTCGGAAGATACGAGGGGGGGGTAAAATTTTACCCCCCCCCCAGCGCCGCGCGTTCGGCTGGAGACCCCAGCGCCGCGCGTTCGGCTGGGAGACCCCCAGCGCCGCGCGGGTTAAACGCATTTTTTTAGAGGTCTTAGCGGAAAGAATGCATATCCAGGGCATAAGATTCAACATTTTCGCCCCGCGCAAATCCTTCAAGGGTCCACTTTCCAGGGCTTGGGACTTAAAATATTTGAAGTTAGTATAGCTGATTCCAAACTGGTGTCGCTGGTTCCAAAGTTGAAATGGCAGACCCCTCAGTGTACTAACTCGGCTCCTCAAAGTTGGTATGACCCATGGCATACCTGCCATACTGCATTCTCCATCCTTGTAACGTGCCTTTTCATCCGTTTTGTTTGGCCCCTTGCAACGCTTGGTAAGGGGGCCTTTCAACGCAAGGAAGGGGGCCCTTTCGAGCCCCCCCCCCCTGGACAAAATACTGCTCTACGTGTCTGTGTGGACCAGGCACGTAGCCAGCATTTCGTCCGGGGGGGGTCGGCGCCTCGAAAGGGCCCCTTCCCAAGCGTTGAAAGCCCCCCCCCCCCCCAAAAAAAAACGGATGAAAAGACATGTTACAAGGATGGAAAATGCAGTATGACAGGTATGGGATGGGCCCTACAACTTTTAGGAGCTGGAGTTAGCAAACTGCCATATCAACTTTGGAACCAGTGACACCAATTTGGAATCAGCAATACAAACTTGGAATATTTTTTAAGCTCAAGACCTAGAACTTTTAAAGAGATTGCGTCGCGGAGCGGAGCGAAAATTTTGAGTCTTATACCCTGGATATGCTTTCTCATCAATACCTCACATTGCGTATGGTGCGGACCTCTAAAATTGCTATATAATGCGCTTAAAAGCGCGGTAAAAAAGTGCTAAAGTGAAGTATTGTGCCCAATTATATAGGAAAGTAACAAAATAACACATAAATGCGCCGAGAAACGGCCGATTTTTTCCTAACCCGTATATAATTGAATTTGAAGTTAAATTGCGCCGCGGAGCGGGCGAAAGTTTTGAGTTGTATTCCCTGTACAACTGTATTATTACTGTTGAAAGGCCCAAGGTCCCTTCCGATCGTCTAGGAGCCCCTCTGTCCTTTTCAAGGCCCTTCCGACCTGTTCAGGGACTCATCTGAGATCCGTGAAGCGAAAGACATGATGTGGAGTGGGTGATATATATATATATATTATATATATATATATATATATATATATATATATATATATATATATATATATATATATATATATATATATATATATATATATATCTATCTATATCTATATCTATATCTATATCTATATCTATATCTATATCTATTTCTATATCTATATCTATATCTATATCTATATCTATATCTATATCTATATCTATATCTATAATCTATATCTATATCTATATCTAATCTATATCTATATCTATATCTATATCATATATCTATATCTATATCTATATCTATATCTATATCTATATCTATATCTATATCTATATCTATATCTATATCTTATATCTATATCTATATTATTATATCTATCTCTATCTCTATCTCTATCTCTATCTCTATCTCTATCTCTATCTCTATCTCTATATCTATTTCTATCTCTATCTCTATCTCTATCTCTACCTCTACCTCTAACTATCTCTACCTCTACCTCTACCTCTACCTCTACCTCTACATCTACATCTACATCTACCTCTGTGTATGTGTATGTGTATGTGTATGTGTATGTGTATGTGTATGTGTATGTGTATGTGTATGTGTATGTGTATGTGTATGTGTATGTGTATGGGTATGTGTATTGTGTATGTGTATGTGTATGTATATGTGTTTGTGTATGTGTATGTGTATGTGTATGTGTATGTGTGTGTGTATGTGTATGTGTATGTGGATGTGGATGTGGATGTGGATGTGTGTGTGTATGTGTATGTGGTATGTGTATGTGTATGTGTATGTGTATGTGTATGTGTATGTGTATGTGTATGTGCATGTGCATGTGCATGTGCATGTGCATGTGCATGTGTATGTGTATATGTATATGTATATGTATATGTATATGTATCGGTCAATATGACAGCATATCGAGCGTTAGTATGTTTCTTATGAAGGCCCTCCAAACGTCTTATTATCGTTCTGCCATCCACAGAAAAGTGATGTAGTATTTTGCCTATATTCTGGCGTACATGTAACGTTTCGCTAATTAAACTATTAGCATCATCAGACATCCAAAGTAGGCACACATAAACAAAAAGCAACATTCGTGTCTATTCGGGAGCGCACAAGTAAGTATAGTGATATGCACTTTTCATTGACCTGGTTTTTGTTTTTTTTTATATTTTACAGCACGTTCTTGCTAAATACGGGCGACTCCTATGGAACGAAGATTCGCATACATATTTAATACAGTTATGATATATACATACAGGGCAATGCATACACATGCATCATACACAGTACACACACACACACACACACACACACACACACACACACACACACACAACAACACACACACACACACACACACACACAACACACACACACACAACACACACACACACACACACACACACACACACACACACACACACACACACACACACACACACACACACACAACAACACACACACACACACACACAACACACACACACACACACACACACACACACACACACACACACACACACACACACACACACACAACACACACACACACACACACACACACACACACACACACACACACACACACACACACACACACACACACAACACACACACACACACACACACACACACACACACACACACACACACACACACACACACACACACACACACACACACACACACACACACACACACAACACCACACACACACACACACACACACCACACACACACACACACCACACACACACACACACACACACACACACACACACACACACACACACACACAGCACGCACGCAACGCACGCACGCACGCACGCACGCACGCCAGCACGCACGCACGCACGCACGCACGCACGCACGCACGCACGCACGCACGCACGGCACGCACGCCGCACGCACGCACGCAGGCAGGCAGGCAGGCAGGCTGGCAGGCAGGCAGGCAGGCACGCACGCAGGCAGGCAGGCAGGCAGACAGGCAGACAGGCAGACAGGGCAGACAGGCCAGACAGGCAGACAGGCAGACAGGGCAGACAGGCAGACAGGCAGACAGGCAGACAGCAGACAGGCAGACAGGCAGACAGGGCAGACAGGCAGACAGGCAGACAGGCAGACAGGCAGACAGGCAGACAGGCAGACAGGCAGACAGGCAGACAGGCAGACAGCAGACAGGCAGACAGGCAGACAGGCAGGACAGGCAGGACAGGCAGACAGGCAGACAGGCAGACAGGCAGACAGGCAGACAGGCAGACAGGCAGACAGGCAGACAGGCAGGACAGGCAGACAGGCAGACAGGCAGACAGGCAGACAGGCAGACAGGGCAGACAGGCAGACAGGCAGACAGGCAGACAGGCAGACAGGCAGACAGGCAGACAGGCAGACAGGCAGACAAGGCAGACAGGCAGACAGGCAGACAGGCAGACAGGCAGACAGGCAGACAGGCAGACAGGCAGACAGGCAGACAGGCAGACAGGCAGACAGGCAGACAGGCAGACAGGCAGACAGGCAGACAGGCAGACAGGCAGACAGGCAGACAGGCAGACCAGCAGGACAGGCAGACAGGCAGACAGGCAGGACAGAGGCAGACAGGCAGACAGGCAGACAGGCAGACAGGCAGACAGGCAGACAGGCAGACAGGCAGACAGGCAGACAGGCAGACAGGCAGACAGGCAGACAGGCAGACAGGCAGACAGGCAGGACAGGCAGACAGGCAGACAGGCAGACAGGCAGACAGGCAGACAGGCAGACAGGCAGACAGGCAGACAGGCAGACAGGCAGACAGGCAGACAGGCAGACAGGCAGACAGGCAGACAGGCAGACAGGCAGACAGGCAGACAGGCAGACAGGCAGACAGGCAGACAGCAGACAGGCAGACAGGCAGACAGGCAGACAGGCAGACAGGCAGACAGGCAGACAGGCAGACAGCA